>CAUYRH010173816.1:0-51673 GCA_963574655.1 Perodicticus potto
GTGGGGGGCATTTGTCTAAAATTTTTTGGGGGCCAGCCCCATTTGCGGTGTTTGGTGGGTAAAAACCCACCCCTGGCAAAAAAATTAAAAAAAAAAAAAAAAAAAAAAAAAAAAAAAAGAAAGAAAGAAAGAAAGAAGAACAAAGAGTTATGTGTTAGGCAACACATTCAAGGTCATATACCTAAAAAAACAACTTTCTGAAAGCTTGCTCACCAAGGAAAGCAACATGATGACGGCGTCACGAGGAGAAGTGGCATTTAAGTTGCACATACATGTTCGCTCCTCTGTGAATACAGCAAGACAGGAGATCCTGCAGGCCATAGAATTTGTAAAATGCACTGTTGCTGTACAGCCAGGAGCATGGATGTCACACAGGCAGGAATGCCAGCAGTGCACTGTGGATGTCACACAGGCAGGAAGGCCGGCAGTGCACTCCAGTCAGACCTGCAGGGGAAATGAAAGAGGAAATTGCTCCGGGCAATGAGCACAGTTAGGGAACAGGTGCAAAACAATGGGTCTCTCTTCTGCTGTCATCAGTTTGACTTTATGTGATTTGGGGACAGAGATCAGATCTATTGCCTCTGTTTTATAGTTTTTAAGAGATTATTGGGTAATATTTAAAAAATTTTTTGATTATTAGAGTGAAGACATGTCACATGGGGCCTCAGAGCCACCCTCTGCCTCCCCGAGAGGCCAGGATGACTTTGGAGAGGAGCCTCTGTCATCTTCTCTCCCTGCAAAGTGCCGGATGGCTAGAGTCTGATCATAGTTAATTTTAATAGAGACCTGATGTGCTGTGATAGAATCTTGGCCATTCACATGGAATAGAACCAGCCCGCCAGCTTGGACAAAAATAATCTCAGTTCTCTCTTACCATTGGCTCCAGAACATGTGAAGTCTAGTTAAGAAGTATTTATGGAGTGATTTTGTGCCTAGGACTGTAGAAAAAGATACAAAAGAAGGACCTTTCTGACATTCACTGAGTTGGACAGACAAGAAATATAATAAAATAATAAAGTACCATCTGTGAGGCCCTGACATATGGTCTGCACGGGGCTACATGCTCAGCGCACATTGTCTCTAAAACGTCAGTTCTCTCCACACATGTTTCTGGAGTGTGTATTATGTGCCTGGCATTCTAGTACCACAGGGCACGAGGCAGAGAAAGCCCCTGCCTCTGGGGGCCATTCTAGTGCTTATAAGTAAATGAGTATATACTATCATTTCAGGGAATGATAAATGACATGAGGAAGAACAAAGCAGGGTACAGGGACAGAGAGGGGTCTGGGGTGCACGTGGGAGGTATTTTAGGCCAGGCGTGCCTCTCTGGGAAGGTGACTTAGAGGAAGGAGTGTCCAGGCAGAGGGGGCAGCCGGTGCAGAGGCTCACCAAGAGGTTCGTTTAAGTGAATCGGGCTTGGAATCTTGCAGACTGGGGGGCTGGAGAGGAGTGAGGCAGAGGAAGGGACAGAGGAAGAGCAGGGAACAGGCAAGGGGCTCGGTCACGTCAATGACAAGCCTCGCAAGCTTCCTTCTGGGACCAGTGTGGACTTCCCAGAGTATGTGGAGTAGCGGAGAGGCACCTGGAACCAGACCTTGAGCAGGAGATGTGTTCTCGAACCACCTAAGAATGTGACAGAAGCAGAACTGGGAGGAAGGACCTCAGCTGACCCTGCTGGACGCTATGGGGTTGGGATGGCCCTTTAGAGCGTTCTTGAGTTGGGGCAAGTGGGCTGGGGCTTGGAAGCTGGCATCAACCAGCTGCTGTCCCCCGAGAGGGGTCAGGCAGCTCCCTTTGGAGGCTCCCTAGAGAGGAATGTAGCTGTGGGCGGTGTCAGCAGTGGTGATGCCTTGGCCTGCAGGGGTGGCACGACACAGTATCCTCTTGAGATCTGTCCTCATTCTCATAACAATCCTCCTTTCAGTCAGGAGGAAACTGAGGCTCAGGGAGTTTAGGCAACACGTTCAAGGTCACATGCCTAAAAAAACTGGTAAAAATACACATAAATAAAATTTACCATCTTAGCAGTGCTTTGGTGCGCAGTTTGGTGGCATTAGGTATATTCACTTTGTCATGTAATCACCTCATCATCCATCTCTAGAACTTTCTTTTCTTTTTTTAGAGATGAGGACTCACTACGTTGTCAGGGCTGGACTCAAACTCCTGACTTAAGAGGTTCTCCGGCTGCAGTCTCCCAAGGAACTGGGACTACAGATGTGTGCCACCGCACTCAGCTTCATCTCCAGAATGTTTTAAATCTTGCCAGTTCAAACTCTGTGCCCATTAAACCATAACTCCTCATTCCCTACCCCCAGTCCCTGCTAACCACCACTCTACTTTCTGTCTGTATTTGAGCTGGACTACTCTAGGTGCTCATATAAATGAAATCACACAGTATTCGTCCCTCTGTGACTAACTTATCTCACTTAGCATGAAATCCTCAAGGTGCACCCGTTGTGGTGTATATATCAGAATTTCCTTCCTGTCTGATGCTCAATAATATTCCAATGTATGGCTAGATCAGGGTTTATTTGTCTGTTCATTTGTCCATGGGAATTTAGGTTATTAACATCTTTTAAAAACATTTCAGAATATTATGGAGGCAAAAATGTTTTGGTTAAATGAATTGCTTTTGTATAGTTTGATTTGAAGTTATAAGTGCCCCTCACCCAGATAGTGTGTATTGTACAGTTAGTTAGGTATTAAGTTACCCCTTCCCTCCTGCCCCTCCCATCTGCTGCTTTTCCCTTGAGTTTTACTACCAAATATGCACATGGGTGTTGATGGATTAGTTCCATTTTAATAGTTAGTACATGTGGTGTTTGTTTTCCATTCTCGAGAAACTTCATTTGAAAGAATGGCCTCCAGATTGGCGCCCACAGCACAGTGGTTATGGTGCCAGCCACATGCATCAAGGCTGGTGGGTTCGAAGCTGGCTCAGGCCAGCTAAGCAACAAGACAACTGCAACAAAAAATAGCTGGGCATTGTGGCAGACGCCTGTAGTCCCCGCTACTTGGGAAGTGGAGGCAAGAGAATCACTTAAGCCCAAGAGTTTGAGGTTGTTGTGAGCTGTGACGCCATGGCATTCTACCGAGAGTGAGATTCTGTCTCAAAATAAATAAATAAATAAAATAAAAAATAAAAGCATGGTCTCCAATTCCAGCCAGATTATTACAAAATGTATTTTTGGTCCACCGAACTCCATGGTGTGTATTTATATATTATACACCACATTTTATTAATCCACTCATATATTGATGGGCACTTGGGTTGGTTCCACATCTTCACAACTGTGAATTGTGCTGCAATAAATATTTGACTGCATGTGTCTTTTGATAAAATGACTTTTTTTTCCTTTGGGTAGATACCAAGCAGTGGGATTGCTGGATCAAATGGTAGGTCTACTTTTAGTTCTTTGAGGTATCTCCAGTGCAACTGTGCAGAGAGGGGTTTTGCAGTCCCACCACCTTAATGCTGCTAGGACCATCGGTGTATGTGATTCTGCTTTCCCCTGAATTCTTTGGGGTATATACCCAGAAGTGAGATTGCTGGACCATATGGTAGTGCTATTTTTAATTTTTTGAGGAATCATCATAGTGCTTTTTCCATTTTTATTTGATAACAGCCATCCTCATGGGTGTGGTTTCACGACTGCATTTTCTACAACACTGTGCCCTCTCAGTAAGGAATCAAAGATTCTGTATCCAATTCTGTCACTCTACTTGTGGGTGAACATGTTGATGACACTTGGTCAATACCCAAGTTCAGTTACTTTCCCTAGATTTACAGTGAGCTACACAAGACCACATTCTAAATATCCCCCAAGACACCTAGACAGCCAAAGAATAATATAAAATTTGGTATCTCGTGCTAAATCATCTATAAAGGTGTTTTTTGCTCAAGGATCCTAAAATAGTTTAGAAAACCATGCTCTTCTTTGCACATTTAAAAATTGATATCTATAATTATAGCATAAATTTAAATAATTATAAAAAATGTAAATTCTGACATATTGTAAATATTGACATTTAAAAAGAAATCTGTGACATCACTCTTTTAAATGTATCTCAGTGGAATCTAAATACCATCGGTTTATTACTAATCATCATCCATTTAGGAAATACACAAACAACTCATCTTTAGCAGCAAAACTTGTATTCCATTTTCTCTCTGAAATTTTATTTCCAGTCCCTTCAGAATTTTATGCTAATGTAATAGAATTATGAAAGAAAGTCTTTTACTGAATATCTCATTGTACTTTTATCTATCAAACATATGTATAAAAATTAAAATTTATACCCTTTAAAATTCTAGCAACCATAGGTTCTAAGAGTTTTTTGAATTGAGTTATCGTTGCAGTGAGTAGTATTACACAATTGATCAAAAAAACCTAAATGAACAGCAAATTTTGATAAACACTAACATAAAAAGTAAAGTTTTATTGGAAGTTTGCATTTCCTAATGAGATAGATGATGCTGTCCTTTTTTGAAACATTATGTGATTGTGGATCTGTATTACTTATTGCTAGATCGCTAGAATGACAAAATAGGTGGCTTCAGTTCTATTCTATTTTTCATTTTTTTAGAGATGAGTAATCCTGTTCTTCCTATAAATAAGTAGATGGGAATGGAAAGAGTTTTGTTGGAAAAATATCTTTGAATTTTTGGAACTCTTGATTTATTTGTTCCAAATCCTATGGTAATCTAGTGTCAAGGATTATTCTTAATAACCTGTGGCTAATAATTATAGTAGATTCTCCCTCAATTTCAGTTTTGTTGAAATCAAAGTGTTGGAACCATCTGATTTATTAAAGATTTGTTATCCAATCTATGATGGGTTGAAGTTTGTCCCCTCTAAATTTATACAGTAGAATCTCCACAGTTGACCACCTCCCTACATCGACAAGATCACCTAATTTTCATAGACTGACATGCACCACATGTACGTGTCAGCATGAGAGGCTTAGTTCCCTATGTTGACCACCTGTCTGTGTTGACCGGTTTATTACAGTCCTTTGGGTGGTCAATTTACAGAGGTTCTATTGTGTGTTGATGTGCTCACCTCCAGGACTTCAGAATGTGACCTTGTTTGGGAAAGAGGTTCATTCATTGTAGATGTAACTAGTTAAGATGAGGTCATTAGGGTGGTCTCTAATCTACCATGACTGGTGTTCTTCTAAAAAGGGAAAATTGGAACATGGAGACAGACACACATCGAAGGAAGAGGATGAGAAGAGACACGGGGAGGAGATGACCACATGCAAACCAGCAGAGTGGTCTGGAATAGATCCTTTCTCACAGCATCCGTAGGAACCACCTGCCAACACCTTGATTTTGGACTTCTGGCCTCCAGAACTTGGAGACAATAAATTGCTATTGTTTCAGCCCCACAGGCTGCGGCCTCTTTAGGGAAGCCCTAGCAAACAAATACACAGTCCATTTCCCTCCCTACACCTACACCAATACTTTCCATTTTTCTTTTATTTGGTGCCCAGGAGAGTTTCTTAAATCCCAGAGCAACTATGTGCCACAGTAAGGTTGGGAATGAGTGAGAAGGACACCCTTCTTTTGAAAAGCAGAGGAAGAGCCATCGTGCAAGGGGTTCAGGAGTATTTACTAAAAAGCGGATATTGAATTTGAAGACCTACAGGTAGCTTTCCTTCAAAATACCCTTGTCTGTGGGTGCCTTTGGAAAGTCAGCCCCAGAGGAATAAGTGTACTTCGTTTGAAGATGGCTGCATGGAACTACAGAATACCTACTGTGAATCACGGATGGGGAAAAACCTTTGTCAGTTGGCAGAGTCGATGACATTTTCATGGAGGATACAATGGCTTCCGGCCTTGTGTGTAGAATTTCGATTTGTGGCCAGCAGGAGGAAGGGAATTTCAGCCATGATAGAGGTAACCTGGGAACGGGCTTTGACTAAATGAGGAGTTGGTAGGCTGGGACCAGTTCACAGGGGTCTTGCAATTATGGGCCCTTGAGCTGGTACTTAGGCAATAGAAAGCTTTCACGAGCATGTGGCATGATGCTACTGGTGCTCAGGGATATTAGCTGGGGTTCAGTACAGAGGCTGGGTGGGTGTATGCAGAGCTAGGGGCAGGAAGCCCTCCAGGGGAGTGGAGGAGTGAGAGAGTGCTGGAAGTGGTGTTGGCTGTAATGCAAAGAGAAACCAATTGCTCATGATACAGTAAAATTGTGTGCTCGTTGCTTAATGTCTTCATTTCCGATGGGCCGCCAAGTGCTGGGACCTGCTCCCTGCCTTTCCTCTGCTTTACGGCTGCGTTCTGCATTGGCAGAGTACTCAAAGTCTGGAAGGGCCATATGCTTCCCAGAGAGTCAAGGAGAACTACAATGCGGGCAACGTTTCTCTATTACTCCATTGATCCTTTTGTTGTAAGGATGAAATGAGGCTTTGTCTGTGAAAACACTCTGCAAATGTAAAGTATGACTACTCATCACTCATCCCTGGTTGCATGCTACTCTTTCTCAGAGGTAGCGAAGATGTTTTTTGAGTGTCTCATTTAACACGAACTTCAGTAACTGAAATCCAGGTAATAGAGGCCCCAGTGTGCATTGCCTGAGAATTTCATTGGGCCTTTCCAAATTGGGAAGATGCTATAGTACATCCCACCGCGCCCCCCTGGGAAGACAAGAGCCAGCCATGACTCCCCTGGATCCTCTGAGGTGTCTGGCCTCACGCCCAAATACCATCAGAGAACTGTTTCTTTTCCATCAAAATTGCCAGCCTTTCTAATTATGTAGCCACAGAAACAAAGCTTTCCTATCCCTGAGAAGTGGGTCTTTTTTGTGGCCACATGCTCTCTCCATTCCCTAATCTAAGCGGGGAAGTCCACAGAGCATTACAACATAGACACACAACTTTCCTTCTCTTTTACATTAGATGTCACTTATGTTTTTATGACTCTGAGAAGATATCGAAACTGGTTTGTTCTAGAAGAAACTGTGGTCCCTATCTTTGTATCCATCTCTCTGAATCACACTCACACTCTTTGTGTGATGCTGAGGGTCCTTGGAATCTTCTGGTGGGTTTAGCTCTCCAGGGGACTCACTGGGCCATCATGGTAGAAACACGTCCTACTGGCCATGTGGCTGCTAACTCCACAAGAATTTGAACATTTGGTCCTTCTTCCAAGGATGAAAAGGACACTATTGATAATATCTGAATGAGTTTTCTTAACTACATTGACTCTGCTAACTCTTATTCATTTGTAAGTATCTCTAGTCATACAACTGCAAGAACAGTATGTCCAATGATAGGGGGACAAGATGACCCCCTTGCCATGGATGCCTGCTCCCATTTAGCAGATGGGGCAAGACCCAAGTGTGGTGAGATAACAGTCCGTATCATTTCATGTGCACTCACCAGGTGCCAGGCAGTGCCAAGAACTTTAGACACTGAACTCATTTCCAATTCCAAGTCTATGGAGGGGAAATACTAACAGCTACATTTTATGGGGGGAGACAAAGGAAACCTGGAGGGGGGAAGTAACTTTCTCTAGGTTGCAAAACTAGTTAAGTGTTTGTGTTAGTCAGGATGAGTTAAACTAGGCTCTGGTAACAAAGAGCCCCCAAACTTAGTGGCTTACAATAACTAAGGTTTATTCCTCACTGATACTAAATGTCATTGGAGGGTCTGCATCAGCCTCAGCCTGGGACCTCAGCTGACATTAGCTGGGTATTCCTGGTTGTCATGGCAGATGGAAAAACAGAAAATGGCAAAGTGCTCACTGGTGACACACTTTACTTCTGTTCATTTTGTTGGCCAGAGCCTGTCACATGGCCACCCCAAATTCAAATGGGCAAGGAAGTACAATCTTACCATCTGAGAGGGGGAGGTGGGACATTTGCCCGCTGCCCTAATGACCACCAGGGTGGCAGAGAAAGGATCTGACAAGAAAGTACTTTCTTTCTTTTTTTTTTTTTTTTTAGAGACAGAGTCTCACTTTGTTGCCCTTGGTGGAGTCCGTGCCGTCACAGCTCACAGCAACCTCCAGCTCTTAGGATTAGGCAATTCTCTTGCCTCAGACTCCTGAGTAGCTGGGACTACAGGCGTCCACCACAATGCCCGGCTCTTTTGTTGTTGTAGTTTGGCCCGGTGCCAGGTTTGAACCCGCCACCCTTCGTATATGGGGCTGGCACCCTGCTCACTGAGCCACAGGCGCTTCCCAAGAAAGTTAACTTTCTAAAGCTTGCACTCTCCGCCTCCCGTGAAAGCTCCCATTTGCTGAGCCTGAGTGCCTGTGGGGGCCAGGCACAAAGTGTTTTACCGCTGTTATCTTTCACAACAACCTGTTAGGTAGATGCTATTATTATGTTCATTGCACAGATGAGGTTACTGAGGCCCAGACAGGTCTTGAAGTAGCTAAAGCCAGATGGCACAGGTAATGAAAAATGGCACCTGTGTGGCCTTAGGTCAGTTTGACTCCAGAGAGGGTCTTCTTACCATTTGCCATGAGGATTTCCAGGGCCATAGATGTCACTTCAGTTCTACTGCAATAGAACTACATACATTTTCAAAATATTTTTTTCATTAACTTATTTTTTGATTAATTGCCCATTGTGAAAAGTGAGACAATATTGACAGGTGTGAAGGAGAAGGCAAGAAGCACTAACAACAAAACATCTAGAGAGTGTCACTGCTAATATATACATATTAAAAATACATATATATATATTTCAGACAGTCTCAGTTTGTCACCCTTGGTAGAGTGCTGTGGTGTCATAGCTCACAACCTCAAACTCTTGGGCTCAAGCGATTCTCTTGCCTCAGCCTCCCAAGTAGCTGGGACTATAGGCCCCTGCCACAATGCCCGGCTATTTTTAAAGATGAGGTCTTGCTCTTGCTCAGGCTGGTTTCGAATGCCTGAGCTCAAGCAATCCACCGGCCTCTGCCTCCCAGAGTGCCGGGATTATAGGAGTGAGCCACCATGACGGGCCTTGCTAGTATTTTAGATATGTCCTTCTAGACATGCTGATTTTTAATTTGCTTCTTAACATAACAGTACATTGTGAACATCTTTCCAATACATATCCTGCATTTTTAATGACTGCATAATAGTCTATTGAGTGACTGTTCTACAATTTATTTAAAATTCCCTAATGATGCACATTTATCTTGTTTTTTTTTTTTTTTATAAACTTTATTTATTTTTTTTGCGGTTTTTGGCTGGGGCTGGGTTTGAACCCGCCACCTCCAGCATATGGGGCCAGCGCCCTACTCACTGAGCCACAGGCGTCACCCCATTTATCTTGTTTTTAATGTATTATCGTTCTCTTATTATTTCAGTGTTCCAGCTTTCTCTCTTTTTTTGAGACCTGGTGTCATTCTGTTGCCCTGTAGAATGCCATGGTCATCATAGCTCACAGCAACCCCAAACTCTTGGGCTCAAGTGATCCTCTTGCCTCAGCCTCCCCAGTAGCTGGGACTACAGTTGCTCATCACAACGGATGGCTAGTTGTTTTCAGAGATAGGGTTTTGATCTTGCTAAAGCTGCTCTGGAAGTCCTGAGCTCAAGCAATCCACCGGCCTCTGCCTCTCAGAGTGCTGGGATTATTACAGGCCTCAGCCACGGCCTTGAGCCCCAGCTCTTTCTGAACTGTGACATCTAGTATCCTCTCCTGTGTTTCTTAACTAATTCATGCTTTCACTGATGAGAAATACCGTAATGGTTAAAGATTTTTAATCAAAACACTAATTTTATTATACCCTGTTTTCTCTCTCTCTTCCATAGTAACCTCCTTCAAATGCTATTAAAATGTTTTATTTTGAGAGTGTCAGGCCAGGGGTTTTCCTTGGCATTTCTTCTTCATTTTGTATAATTTTTCTGAAAATCCCCTATAAACTTCTGTTTTTCTTATTGTTTTTTGTATATACATATTTCCTATTTTATTAAATATTTACACGCCCATATTCCAGAACTGCTGAACATGTTTTGTGCTCTTCTTGGGTGTTACTTACACTGTCTAATAAGGGTGTTGTTAATACCCTTATTAAAGGTATTCAACGCCTTCTAGCTCCAGACCCCTGGCTTCCTTTTCTCCTGCCCCTGAGACCTCCCTGCGCAGGTCCCACCCCTTCCCACCCACTGCACATGGCCTCCTCCCCACATGAACAATCTCATCTATGGTTGTTCTTCAGGGCCCAGCACAAGTGCCCGGGCCTTTCACAAAGGGTCGTCTGACCCCTTTCCTTAGTCACAATTAATTGTCCTTTTCTCTGTGCTTCCAAAGGAAAACATTTATTCAGCACCTACGGTGTGCTCTGAAGAGCTGGGGCAGATACAAAGAACAATAAGCCTTCGTACCCACCCTCTAGGAATCTTCAACCATGGGGAGAAAGTTGGGAACACACAGAATTGGAATCCAGGGTGGTTGGTACACGCAGAGCCCGGGTAAATGCGAGGCGCCTAGGGAGCCATCACTGGTTGGCTTTTATTGGATACTCATTGGATGCGTGTTTTCCCTTAGTAAAAGTCAAGACCCTCGGAGGCAAATCTTCATTTTTCATTCACCTAGCACGCCTTCTGCCCGGGCATCCACATCTCAGGAGCGCTGACGTGGGCGGACCCCAGGCACGGGTCCAACCCATGACCCACACTTCCCGGAGTCCACTCTACTTTTCGCGTCTTTCTTTCTCCCTGAAATAGATGCTCGTTCGGCTCCAGATTTAGAATACGAGCAATGACTATTTCACGAAAGCCTGGAAAATATGACTTTTCCAGAAATGGCTCAAGTCGGTCATAGATCTTCAGGCTCCTGGCAGCTGTAGGCCCGGGCTGTGCCCTCATTGGATCCATTTCCTGCCGGGTCTGGTTGGGAATTTCGCACCCGCACCGCGAGCCACAGTCCTCGGCCCGCAGGGCCAGGTGGGAGACGCCGCAGCCCGGCTCTCCGACGGGGCGCGCGCTCGCCGCCGCCGGGCGGGCTTCTCCGGCTCTTCGCGCGGCTGCGCGCTGCCTGGCCAACTCGCGGCGCCGCCCGATCCGCGCCCGGCTCCAGCCCAGGTTTTGCGGACTCCCCGCCGCCGCGCTCGCCTAGCCGGAGGCTGGCGCCGCCGAGGCCGCCGCGGCCCGGGCGTGGGGGCCGCACCGCGCACGCGCGCCCGCGGGGTCTGGGGCTCCCTGCTCTCCGGCTCCGCGCGGCCGGAACCCTCGCGCCGCCACCCCGCCCGGAGCCGCCCGGGACCCGGACCCCGCGCGCCTCGCGCCGGGCGGGGACTATTTGTTCTGCCCGAGTCCGCTCCCCACTCCGGGCAGGAACATTCCTGGCTCTCCCCGCCCGGCTGCGTCTGTTCCCGCTCCTCCCCCGCCGCGTGTTTTCCGCCCCAGTAAAGATCGAGCCACACAAATAAGCCTCGAATGCCCTTTGCCGAGCGGGCGGGAGGGCAGCGAGCGCAGAGCCCGAGCGGGCCATTTTCAGGGCGCGTCTCCGGAGCCGCTGAAAGTCTTGTTTTCTCCCAAAAGTGGACGGGGGGGCGTGGGGCCGCTTCCAACTGCTACACACGCTCGAATAGTTGTCAGTAAAATCAAACTGACGTCAGCCCCGGGGAAAAAGATAGGTCTCTTTTGTTCTCTTGTTTTCTCCCCCCAACCCCCTTGCGATCAAAGGCAAAAAACATTTTTTGGAGGTGGGGGGAAGACAAAAAGGAAAAAAAAAAATGCAATGCAGAGATAGCTCCATTAGAGCTCCTGCCCGGGCGATGGGAATGTTTAATGAATGCATCAAGCCTTTTGATCACCCTCGCTCGGCTGGGTTCAGTAGTGCCGGAAGGTTAGTTGCATATCCTGTGGCTGATCTGAAATTCGATCAGCAGAGGGGGCAAAGAAAAGAAAGCATTTTAATGGGAATCAATAGAGGATCATAGGTCCTGGAAGGAAATACGTGTTGATTAAAAATGCCACAAGATTAAAAAATGTTCACAACTGGTGCTAAAAAAGGAGAAAAAGTAAAAAGGGAGGGACAGAGAAGGCGAGAGAGAAAGAGAGAGGGAGAGGGGGAGGAGGAGGGAAAAAAACCCTTAGCAATCTATTTTCTCTGTGTGTTGCTGACAGAGAAGCAGTCAGCAGACCAACAGTTTGTGTAATGCTTCAAGCTACAGCGGGCAAATTTAAAGCTGTATGCTCAGAACAACATAATAAATACTTATTGAAAATGCATTTCTATTTCTAAGCGGGGTTCACTCATGCATTATGCAAAACACCTAGGGCTGCAGTAGCAAGACATAAGGGGACAAATAAGGTGTACAGTGACTCAAGTTTTTAAAACTAAACTCTCTGGCTGTTAGCAGTCGAGAGCAAGTACAAATACACTTTACGAAATAAAAAAACTAATAGCTTGGAAAGATCACAGACTTAAAATTGCCTAAAACTTTTAAAAAGTTGTAATTTTTTAAAAATCTGATAACTAGCGGAAACCAAACAAATAAATATATATGTATAGAGAAAATAAAATTAAAAAAATCTGATAACTGATAGGGTGAGAAGGGTAGCAAGGGGAGTTAGTGGTAGATAGCATATTGATTGGGTTACAGAGTGGAAAATTATTGCCCTGTAGGTAGAGAAACTGATCAACAATGTGATAAAATGGTTGAGGGTTTTATGCCTGTCCCCTTACTAAAGGGGAAAGGGAAAATATGGGAAAGGAAAAAGGAAAAAGACTTTTTAAACCTACTCTTTGACACAAAAACACAGCTATACACTCTGTTTGCATAGCTTTTTGGGGAGGAATCAGTAGCATTTAGATTTTTACACATTAACAGAGAGGCCTTTCATTATTGTGAGGGGATCCAGAGAGCAGTGGTGGCCCATCCTTTCTTTCAAGGGACTTTCGGGGTGCCCCTCAAGGGGCTCCCGCCTACCAGTCCCACCCTTTACCCCTGTCTTGCTTAGTCTCACCCTTTCTTTCAACTTCTCTGAAAAATATAAAAAAGATTAAGGAGGGTTTTCAGGGCAACTTCCTTATTTCCCTTGGGTATTCCCAATATTTAATTTCAGTAGTTTGGATTAAGGGGAATCTGTCACAATTGTAGTTTCCTTGTTCAGCTACGAATTCTCTTACCTAAATATTTCCCATCTTTACTAGATGACAGAATCTTTGAAGGCAGGAGATCGCCTTTCTCATTCATATTTCCAGCAATACTCCTTAGCACAATACCTTCCAGAACCTGGGAAGCAGTAGAGGAAAGTTGATTCAGTGCTTCAGGTTAGTAGAGTCAGGTGAGGATTAGATTTCAGAGAGGAAAAATATTGCTGGGTAACGTCAGAAAAATGACTTCGCTTCTCTGAGCTTCAGGTACCTCATCTGTAAAATTAGATTGTTTATTCTTATCTACCAGGAATCACTTTTGGATTTCTTTTTCTTTTCTTTCTTTTTTTTTTTTTTTGCAAATGAAATGTTTGTAAATCATATTGTATAATATTTGAACATATATGTATATATATTTTAAATTTATTTATTGTAAATTTAAATTCTTTCTATCTTGTTCCTTCTCCAAAGATTTCCTCCCCCAAGGAGCCCAGCCTCTTTTAGTCACACTCTTGTGTAGTCTCCGTGAATCTGGGCTGGAGCTGAAGTGATACACTATGACTTTCAAGATTAGATCATAAGAATCTTGATGCTAGCAGGGTGAGGTGTCTCATGCCTGTAATCCCAGCCCTCTGGGAAGCCAAGGCTGGTGAATTGCCTGAGCTCACAGGCTGGAGACCAGCCTGAGCATGAGCTAGACCTCATCTCTAAAAATAACCCAGTGGCTGGTGCCTTATAGTCCCAGCTACTTGGGAGGCTGAGAAAAGATAATCACTTGAGCCCAAGAGTCTGAGGTTGCTGCGAGCTGTGACGCCACGGCACTCTTCTGAGGGCGACATAGTGAGACTCTGTCTCAAAAAAAAAAAAAAAAAAAAAGAGAGAGAGAGAGAATCTCGATGCTTGCATCTGCATCTCTTAGAACTGTAGTCCCTAACCCCTGGGTTGCAGACCGGTATCAGTCTGATACGGGTAGGAACCCGGCCCTGTTAGGAACTGGGCCACACAGCAGGAGGCGAGGGGCAATTTAGGGATGGACTCTTCCTCTGTATTTACAGCCACTCCCTATTGCCTGCATCACGGCCTGAGCTCCACCTCCTATGAGAGCAGCGGCGGCATTAGATTCCCATGGGATCACAAATGCTCCTGTAAACTGATCATGTGAGGGATCTAGGTTGCGCGCTCCTCATGAGACTCTGAGGTGCAGCTGAAATGCACTTGAATCATCCCCAAACTGTCCCTCCCCTGCCCCCATCCATGGAAAAATTGTTTTCCATGAAACCAATCCCTGGTGCCATAAAAGATTGGGGATCGCTGTCTTGGAATGCTTGCTCTCAGGACATTCCCTCTCAGCTATAACCTCCAAGAATCAGGATTTGTGTGTAGGTGAGATCTCAGGTAGGCAGGTAGATTGATAACACGCAAATTCTTCTCAACAATGAACTCCCAGCCAACAGCTAACCTCAGCTGCCAGCCATGTAAATTCATCTTCCATATCCAGTCTTGTTGAACCTTCTGTGGGCTTTAGCCCCAGCTCAGTCTGACTGTAATTGCATGAAAGACCTCAAGGAAGAACTGCCTAGCCTAGCTCAGTCAACCGGCAGAAGCCTGAGAGGTAATAAATAATAAATATATAAATGAGCAAATGCTAGCTTTTTATTGATATCTTAATTTTATAGTAGGTACTAACCCTGCTTATTGAATAAAGGTAAATGAAATAAACTAGCTGCTTAGCAGTCTCTTCTGTACCTCTTCCCCTACCCCTGTTACTCTTCAACACTTGCACTGCTGCCTCAGCCCTTATTCCTGAGGCTAGTACACCAGGTGCTGGCTATTCCAAGATGGAATTTTATAAATCCTTTCCTCCGGGGACTTAGAGTCCAAGTAGAGAGAGAAGACACTTTTCCCAAGAAGGGGTGGTGATTTATGTACTACTAAGTCCTGGCATAGAGTAATGAGCATTGAACCATATCTTCTTCAGTGAAAATATTATTTATTTTCTATAACATGCTGATTGGAGGGAGGAAAAGTGATCTGAGGTTTGAGTTGGTCTTTGCTGGTAGACATTTTTCTTTACAGGTCCTTTCTAGTATAGTTCTGCCTTTCCTGGGATTTTCAAATTTCTAGTAGTTTAGGAGCCACCGAATTGGGCAGATATAGTATCTTATTTTAATCTTAGTATTTATGCTACTAAATGATCACTTTGAAGCTACATCCCCTTGTTTGTAACATAGTGCCCTTTAAGCCGTAGTTGAGAGTAAACAAGTGTTTTCATGTGGAAGGGCTGGAGTTCTGGGCTGCACCTGCCATGCACATCATTTGTTAGGACTGCAGTAGTCACAAGAAAAGTCACAAGAGGCTTTTCTTCCATCACAGATGATTCTATGCAAGAATGATGAGAGCGAAGGGAAAGCATGAGCAAAAAATTCAATTTGGGTTCACAAATATGTAAAGTGCAACTTAATTTAGTTTTTTTATTTTTGAAAGAGAAATTATAAACTTACACGTTTTAAAAATTGAATTGATACAAATGAAAATAAGTAAACCTATAAATCCCTACAATGGCAATTTAAAGGCAGAAATGGACATGAAGAAGAGAAAGGTGAGGATGTGGAAAGAGGGATAGGTAGCTTGGTGGACCCCAGGATGAGTTTGTTACTTTGATACTTGAACTAGGAGTGGAGAGATTCTGGGATTATCTTTAGTTGTATGTTTTTGTGTTTTTTTTCCCTAACATTTACAATAAAATTTTACATAGACATAGAGGCTTTTTTGACTTGGTTGATATGTACGAATGTATGCATACATAATAAGTCTAGTGAAAAACATTTTTAATGACAAATGGGTCAGCTACTCTTCACAGACCTTTTAAGAATTATATTCTGATTGTAAAAGGTACAACCTTCCAAAACAGAAATTGCTTTCTGGAATTCACAGATGGGAAGTATAGCTTCTCATAGGGGATTGGCTGAAGTTGCAACCCCATGCTGCTGTCTATGACTTGGTTTGTATCCTCTCCATGGTAGCTTTTAGTACTTCATTCCAGTTGGGTGAATGGGTCCCCAGATCCGTCTCTGGAGTTGAACATGTCTCGTGAAGTTTAGTCGCTATGTTCCATTCATTTAATTTTTCAATCATTCATTCAACTAACACGTATTATCTGTGTGCTGTGGGCCAAATGGCTGAGGATATATTGATGAGCGGCTCAGTCATTGTCTTCCAACAGCTTCCAGGCTTGTTGGAAAGGCCCGCAGGTAATTAGGTGAACACGGCAGGGAAACTGGAGAGATTCTGAATGCTGAGGAAGCTGTAAGAGAAGGGAAAAATGGAAAGCATCCTCATAATGTCTGAGCTGAGACCAAGGAAAATGGCTGGGAATAGCCAGGTGAAGACCATGGCATAGGACAATGTAGTAAGGAGAATGATGGGAATTGCAAGTGTTTGAGACGTTGTTTGGAGGTTATTAATTTTGTAAGATTGGTAAGAAACCTAGACATCCCTGTGCTTAAGCTAGTCCTGACTGTTTAAAAAATTTAAACTGAGTGATCAATGTTAAGACCCCCTCACTTTTTAAAGCTCTGAGCTGTTTTGCAGACTTAATGTGCCCCACTTTTACTGTTTCTCAGCAATGGCTTCTCCTGAATCTGACTGACTCTGAAACAGAGTTTCATCTATATTAGTGGTGGCAGCTATCATTTTGGAAAAGGGACTTTTTTCATCTACTTTTATGGCTGTACCTTGGTGTCATTGTTGGTGTCGATTGTGTTCTATAATATTACTTGCTCTCTTTTGTACCTACAAACATTCTGAGATGTGTGCATTTATTTCATAGTTGTAGTATTTTAATTTCATTTTATCTATTTTTTAACAGTGGTGAAATAACATAAAATATACCATTCTAACCATTTTGAAGGGTACATTTCAGTGGCATAAAGTAGATATACATTGCTGTGCAACTAAACAGTCGCCCTCCATTCTCCAGAAATTTTTCTCTTCTCCTTCTTCAATCTCCTGAAAACCACCATTCTACTTTCTGTCTCTATGAATTTGACTATTCTAAGTTCATAGAACCATTTTGCATTCTGAACTTTTTGGGAGAAGGGTTATCAGATTTGAAATGGTATGTAGGAAAGATTTTGCAAGATGAATTACTGAAATTTTTAATCTATTTAAGTGTTCCGCACACAGATTTTGAATGTAAAATTTATTCTGAAGCTGGCTGTATTAATATGTCTTGTTATCATTGATGGAGGAAGTGACAGCTTTGTGCCTTATAAAGATTATTAAATAATTAGGATGGCTGGCTGGATGTGGTGGCTCACACCTGTAATCCTAGCCCTCTGGGAGGCTGAGGCAGGTGGATTGCTTGAGCTCAGGAGTTCAAGACCAGCCTGAGCAAGAGTGAGACCCCGTCTCTAGTAAAAATAGAAAAACTGGGGCAAGAGGCTTGCTTGAGCCCAGGAGTTGGAGGTTGCTGTGAGCTATGATGCCCTGGCACTCTATACAGGGCCACAGCTTGAGACTGTCTCAAAAAAAAAAAATAAGTTAGGATGGCATACTGATACCGTAGATATAAACTTTTTCATGGGATTCTATCTAACTGGATTGGCTCTTTCTCCTATAAGTAAAATTATATCCTTATTTGATTAGATCTTTCTCCTATATCTAAAACTGTGTCCTTCAGCTGAAACAATCTTATTTAGTATTTCTCTGCTTGATCTTAGCCAAAAGGCCGAGAAAAAGTTTTTAGTACTTCTCAATAGGGGCTGTGTGTAGTGGCTCACGCCTGTAGTCCCAGCACTCTGGGAGCCCAAGGCAGGTGGATTGCTTCAGCTTACAATTTTGAGACCAGGCTGAGCTAGAGCAAGACCCCATCTCTCAAAATAGCTGGGCATTGTGGTGGGTTTCTGTAGTCTCAGCTACTTGGAAGGTTGAGGCAAGAGAATTGCTTGAGCCCAAGAGTTTGAGGTTGCTGTGAGCTATAACACCACTGCACTCTACGGGGGGCAAAAAGTGAGACTTTGTCTCAAAAAGAAAAAAAAATTTTTTTTTCTCAATAGAACTTTATTAGTAGCTCTCTTTATGCGTGAAAAAAGATGGTAAATATTATGGTGTATTTTATAATCACTCATTTTACACTTTTCTGAAGATAGTAAAAATAAAATTTTGATTTAGTCATGAAAATCAAGAAACAACACTTTATACTGTAGTGTATAAAAATTTCTTAATTTGCTTTTTAATAAAAGTGACTCTGAGAAATAAAGATAGGAAACTATAGTTTACATGGCCCTAAACCCTGTAAAAAATATTTTACAGTAAGATTACAGACATACACTTAGATTAGAAGTAATTTTATTGCCAAATTATCCATGTGAAAATTTAATTAATATAAATTATACATTGCAATAAAATGATCTCTATAATGGCAAAATTTAGGTTTTTATAGCCTTCTGCTTTCAATATGATGTCATCTTTGCCAAAATGATTTGAAAAAGGCTTTTACTCTTAGAACTAATTTCTTTATAGGAATTCTAGGTGTTAGGTTGCAGTAAAGACAAAGGAACTTCATTAATTCTCACTTTGCTAATCCATAAACCCTATAATTTCCAAAAAAATTCCTCAGCAATATCATTTTACTTCACAGGAAACATTTTATAGCCAGGCGCTCTAGGCAAATCTCAGATCACTAAGAATTCATTACTTTTGCCAAGTATATTACAAGCCATTCACTAGCTATCACAAAATATTATGACTGAATTACATTTATCTAAATAAACTAGTAAAGCAAATACTATGACTTCAAATCCAGATGTAAAAAGTCATGTGCACATACTCACATATTTCCACGCAGTATATACATAATACCGATGTGGCAGATGGTTACAATGAAAGCCCCTAATGAATCACACTTGCCTGTATTCATGTCTCTTTCCTACTCCTTCAACCAATAGGAGAAATGCATTTTCCATCCTTTGACTATGGGCTGGTCTTGTGACTTAATTTGACAATAGAATGTGGCAGATGTGACACTGGATGCCTATGAGGCTAGGCTTATAGAGGCGACGGAGCCTTGCTTTTCCTCCCTTGTAACCCTGAGAATACCATGCTATCGAGGGTTATGCTCAATGGGAAAGAGCTTTTGGAGAGAAAGGCCCAGGTGAGCCCAGCTCTGGCCAACCTGCCAGATGATTGTACCTGGGCCAGGACAAGCAAAAGAACTCCCAGCCAACCTACAGAATTGTGAGAAACAATAAATTGTGGTTGTTTTAAAATGCTAAGCTTTGGGGTATTTATTTTGCCCGAGAATACCCAGTTCTAGCACCATTTGTGGAATAGCCTATCTTTGCTCAATTGTGTTGCTTTTGTTCCTTGTTAGAGAAACCGATACAGAAATTGGTATCTGATGGTAGGTAGGTGCAAGTGTAGCAAAATCCTAAAACATGTGACACTGGTTTGGCAACTGGGTGGCAGGCAGAGGCTGCGATGGCAGAGGATTTTGTTAGCAGATGCTGTAAGAACGGTGAGGAAATGGCGAGGATGTCAGGCGGGTGGCCCGTGTCTTGTGGTTAGCAAACTCCTGGCCACAGCGGCTTGGATGACAGAAAACATCTCATGAACTTGTGGACCTGGCTAAGGAGATTTCCAGGCAAAATGGTGAATGTTTAAAAAAAAACATTTTTTTAAAACTAGGAAGAGAGAAATAAGCCAAATAATGAAATGTTTCATTTATAATTAGAATTTAAAGGGACTGTCAGAGAGCCTGGACTTTCTGGATTGGAAGTACAATTATTTCAAGTTTCTAGTCTATCCAGTCAGCAAAAGATTCTCAGAATAAGAAATGGTCTAGAGGTAAATATTGTATCAAAACCTTCATTAAAATTTCAGAAAAATTTAAGGATGTGACTTAATAGACTCTGTCAGCCAAATTGTTTCTAAGAATCTTGAGGGCATTATTCCACAGCAACTTGGCACGTCCAGAGTAGAGGTAAGTCTTGAAAAGAATTATAGACATCCCTTTTGAGCATGAAAAAGCTCTATAAAATTCATAGGAAACCCATGAAGTTTTTTGAGAGTATTGTATTTATGTGAGCACTATCAACTTGGACTGAAAGGGAGAGAGAGAATTAAAAATTAAGAGGAGGCCTCTGGCTGGGCATGGTGGCTCACACCTGTAATCCTAGCACTTTGGGAGGCCGAGGCAGATGGAGACCAGCCCGAGCAAGAAAAAGACCCGGTCTCTACAAAAATAGAAAAACTAGCTGGGTGTTGTGGTGGGACCCCTATAGTCCCAGCTACTCGGGAGGCTGAGGTAAGAGGATTGCTTGAGCCCAGGAGTTTGATGTTGTGAGCTATTATGCCACTGCACTCAACCACCTTCCCACCCAATAGAGACTCTATCTCAAAAAAAAAGAAGAGGCCTCTGGGCTCCTTACTTTCCATGGGCAGAAAGAGGACTAAGAAAGCTTCTCAGCTGCAAACATTGTTCATTTTTGGTGCTAAATGAAAGGTGTCTTTGAAGGTAAAACCACAAGTCTAGGGGGTGGGGGCAGAGTTAAGAGCTGAGAAACATAATAATAATTGAGGGAACTAATCTTAGGGAGCAGAATCAGTCTCCAATAAAGGAATATTCTTTATTTCCAGAAGAGAAGGCCTGAAACTTGTGCCCGGTTGAATTTCAGAATTGTTATGGGTCAGTGACAGTTCTGGGTCTCCTGTTTCCCTCGTTTCTGAGTGGGACTATCTATTGCTGTTGTCTTAGCCCTGTCTTTCCATTGCATAGTGGATGTCTATGGCACAGATAATTGTCATTTTGGTTCACAGGATTTCTAGATTAAGAGTTGCTGCACCAAAAAGCAGTTCTTAAGTAGCCTCACCCGTGTCTGGACTTGATCTTTGTGATCTTTGGGCTCTGAACCTCATGCTGGGATTGGACGATGCTCTGGGGATTTGCATGTGAGGGAGATGTGAATTCTAGGGCCAAAGGGAATCTGTGGCAGGGTAATATGCACAATAATAGTCCCCAATGCATTGTGTGTGTGTGTGTGTGTGTGTGTGTGTTGATGCCTTATGTGACTTTGATGCTCTGCCCACAAAGAGGTGGCATCTTGTGCTCACTTTTTGAATAATGGACTGAGCTTAAGGACTGGCTCTTAGTAAAAAAATATGGCAGAGGCCATACTGTCCAGCTTCTGAGGCTGGGGCCTAAGAGGCTTGAAGCCTCTGCTTTGTTGTCCTGGACTTTGGAGATCACCATGCTTTTGAAAAGCTCAACATTAGATACCATATGGAGAAAGAGGCCCAGTTATTCCAGCCATCTCAGCTGAGACAGACCCAGTGTCTGCCAGCTGAGCATGGTGGTATGAGTCAGCCCAAGTGAAAGCACAGAAGAGCTTCCTGGCAACCCCCAGAATCAGAAGTAAGAAAAAGTTGTTTGGTGGGGCGCGATGGCGCACACCCACAATCCTAGCACTCTGGGAGGCCAAGGTGTATGGGTTGCTTGAGCTCAGGAGTTCGAGATCAGCCTGAGCAAGAGCAAGACCTTGTCTCCACTAAAAATAGAAAAAACTAAACTAGCCCGACATTGTGGTGGCCACCTGTAGTCCCCACTATTCCCCAGCTCTAGGAGTTTGACGTTGCTGTGACATATGATGACGCCATGGCACTCTACCTAGGGTGACAGTGTGAGACTCTATCTCAAAAGGAAAATAATTTTTTTTTTCTTTTTAGCCATTATGTTTTGGGGATGGGTTGTTGTACAGCAATAGGTAACTGGTACAAATTAGAATTTAGCACTGGTTGGTGTGAATAAAGAATTTCCTTAATGATTTTTGCCTGCGTGTAGTTGGTTGATAGTAATACTCTCAAGCTCCTTGGCTGCTGAATGTTAAATTAGAACTGGGAAACCCTAAGAAAAAGGGTAAAGGAACATGAGGTGTGATAGGGACCAAATCAGTAGCTCAAGGGCTGCTCCTTTAACCTCAGAGGTCTGTTGGGATTACCAAATTAGGCAAAGGTTATAGAGTTGAATCTACCTGAAATCAAATTCTAGCTCTGGCACTTATTAACTTTCAAAAAAATTGGTAAACTTTATGGTTGAAAGTAGTTTTGGGTCCACAGAAAAATTGGGTTAAAAATACACTGTGCACATACTGGTCTCCATACACGCACAACCTTCCCCACCACTGTAGCATCATACAGAATAGTGTCCATATCCTACAATTCTTCTGTGCTCTCCCTGGGCACCTTTCCCCCTCCCTCACCCCTGGAATCACTAATCTTTTAACTGTTTCTGTTGTTTTGCGTTTCCCAGCTTATTATATGGAATCATACACTACGGAGCCTTTTCGTGGTGGCTTCTTTCGCTTAGTGGTGTGCCCTCCTGTGTCCTTTATAGCTTCTCACGGCCTGATAGCTCCTTTCCGTTATCTGATATAGCGCAGCTGATTTATTTACCCACTGAAGGGCATCCTGGTTGCTTCCATGTTTTGGCAATTTTGAACAAAGCGGCTATAAACATCCACAGGTAGGTTTTTGTGTAGATGTAAGTTTGCGCTTCATTTGGGTGGATACCAAGTCTTGCTGGATCAGATGATAAGAGCATGTTCAGTTTTAGGGGAAACTGCCAGATTATCTTCCAAAGTGGCTGTACCACTTTGCGTTCCCACCAGACGAGTGAGTGGGAGTCTCTGCTGCTCCACGTCCTCTCTGGCGTTTGGCGTGGTCAGCGTTTTGCATTTGGGCCATTCTAGAATGTGTGCAGTGGTCTCTTGCTTTGTTTAACGTGCAATTTCCTAACGACGTGATGTTGAGCACCTCTCTCCCTGTGCTTACTTGCCACCTACGTATCTTCTCTGGAGTTGTCTGTTCAGGTTTTTTGCCCATTTTAAAAATCAGGTTGCCTATTTTCTTGTTGAATTGTAAGAGTCCTTCGTATGTTTTGGATCACAGTCCTTTATCAGGTGTCTCTTTTGCCGTTTTTTCCAACCAGTGTGTTACTTGTCTTTTCCTTCTTTTGACATTGTCTACTCTGAGTTGGGAGAGGATAGATCAGCGGGCAGTAGACAGGTCTTTTCTCCCCCCAGGTCTGTGAGGCTCTGAGAAACATCCAGCAGGTTAGGCTCTCATGAAATAATTTCTCTTGAGGGCAGGCCTTGTAAGAACAGAAGCTTGGGGCGTATTTCAAAATGGTTCCCTTTCTCATCCCCCCACTGCAGCCCAGCGGGACATTTCTTTGGTATTCACAGGGAGGATCTGCTGGAGCTCCTAAGAGGTGTAACCTACAAAAGTAGGACTGACCTTCTTAACCCTCTGACTTGTGCACACTGAGCCGCAGGCAATCTGTCAACCGAAGTTCAGGTTTTACTAGCTGGGTACTGGTTCCCATGGAGCTGTGACTGTCCGTCCTCCCTGCCTGTGTCTCTAGTCCCTGGGACCTCACTTCTCCGAGGGATCTAAGAAGCGCTGACTTTTCAGTTTGTTCAGCTTTCCATTCTGAGGATGGAATAGTTCAAGCTTCTTACTTGCTAGACATATAACCTGAAGTCCTCTGAACCTCAGTTTCCTCGCCTATAAATGAGAATTATAATGCACACGTGGCATGGTTGTTGTGAGAATTTGATCAGTGATGTACACAAACTTCTTGGAACAGGTGCTTTATAAGTGGCAGTATGGAGGGGACTCTCTTCTCTGCAGCTCCGCCTTTCCTTTGGGCTGGGTGGCGGGGCTGGAGCTTGCCTTTGCCCTGTACGCTGTGTCCTTATCATTATGGTGCCAGTGGTTTTGGGGAACTCTTGCTATTTCCTGGGTTATCGAGGCTAAGAGAGGTATGCCCCTCCAGTAGCACGAATGGTCCCCCAAGCTACTCTTTGTAGTATCACCTTCTGTCAAACCAGAGCCATCAGCCAACCGCCCCACTGTGGGTGGGAAGGCATGGGCTCCCTCCCACTGAGCCACAGGCTTCAGGTTACCCAGAATCCGAAGAGCGGAGCTGCAAAGAGAGACAGGGCAGCAGCAAACCATGGAACAATTTATGGAGCCTGGGAAAGACTCTGAGACTCAGAACAATCACTGTCTGAAACATCCTTGAATGCAAAGGACAACACAGTGTGATGCAGTCTGCAGTTCAGTCGAACATTCTCGTAGGTACCACTTTCAAGTTTTTGTTTTTCTCACTACTTGACAATATTATGATTTCTTTCTACAGGGGATGAAGCTACAGGCCCCCCCTCTTTCCCTGCTTGGCTTTTGTTTGAGGTTCTATTATAAGCCTCTGGCAGATCACAGGCATAGAAACCTATTTTTTTTTTTTTTTTAAGGCTACGCACGTGGTGCCCAGTCTCCATTCATCTCTTGTCCATTCTGGTCAGAGACGGTGCTGACGACAGACCCCAAGATCTCAATAATCTTGGGAATGAGGTTGAGGTTTCAGAACTCGTGACTGCAGAGTCAAGTCATGCAGACTTGGCCCAGCTGTCTCTGCCAAGCACCCTATTATCAGAATTAAAAAACTTGGTGCCTGATTCCAAGCTGTGAGCTCGTTCCAAAACCTCCAATGTTTTCTGGCATCATTTAACTCTTAGGTCAACAGAGTTTAAAATAGAGCTTTGCCTTCTCTTGTTAACATCTAATAATAAGAACCTATGTAGTTTTGGAAAAGGATTGTCAATATTTTATATTTGGAAAAGGAAAAAAAATGTTTCTTCCTCAACAAGGTAAGAAACATGTAAGCAAGCAAACTTAGGGTATATTATATGATTATATGATTTTTAAGTTACAGTATCTTCCATGATGAAAATGCATTTTAAATATTACGGTTTTGTATTTAGCCACGGTATGTGGTTTATTTTGCAGCTATGGTGACCACTAAATGGGTTTATGATTTTGCTTATCGTACAGGGATATAGGGAATGGGTTAATAAAGGTTGAAAAGACTGTTGTAGATTTCAGTTTTCTTATTAATTCACCTCTCATTTAAAATGATAGTCACCATCTATGTCTTCTCTAAGAGAGAAACCAGGGGCAGGTAGGTTCATAACGGAAAAAGAGTACATTGCAAAAACCTTTTTCTTCTTTAAATTGATTTGGCCAGATTCTGGATTTGAAGGGGCCATGGTGCCCTGTTGAGCCCGGTGGAGTCAGGGTTGGGAGATGTGCAGACACTCTGAGCTGCCCCTGTGTCCCACGTGGCACTGCAGGTTGTGTGTGTTTGAAGTAGCCACCGAGGAGGCGAGTGGTGACCCTGGCTGGCATTACAGCCTATGGTGCTCCTAAGTGGCTGTGACAGCTCATTCAGCGGCAGTGTGACCTTTGGGGGAATGTCTGCCACTTGCCCACGTGGGAGAATCCCAGACTTTCCAGGCCACAGGCTCCTCACTGATAAAATGAGAGATTTAGATTAGATGATTTGCAAGGTCTCCTTCTATTCTAAAATGCTATGATTCTATGACATTAAGCCCACTTGATCTAAAACTGGAACTGAAAACCTTCTGGGCATATCCATGGTAGAGAAACGGATTGTAGTGCAGATAAGATAAAACACTCCTTTCGGCCTAATTTTTTTTCTTTTTTTTTCCATCTTGAAGTTTTTTTTTTACTCAGTCCTCCTATGTACTCTATGCTGAGTAGTAGGTTCAGGAAAATATAAGCCACATTCCTTCCCTTAAGGCACTTAACATTTCATGGAGGAAATGCCTGAGGTAGTAACAGTACAAAGCCCCACGTGGTCCGTGTGGGGCGGAGCCACAGAGCACAGGAGAGGAGCAGGTCAAGACTTCGCACAGATTTCACTGTCAAAGGAGCCGAAGGCTTCTTAATTACTTAATTAATTCACCCCTGGTGCTTCTGACGGCTCTTCTCATCATCCTTCCTTCCTTCCTTCCTTCCTTCCTTTTTTTCTTCCCTCTGCTTTTGTTCGCCGATGTAGCCCAAGTGCCTCGGTGAATGAGTTGGCACTTCCTAGATGTTTGTTGAATGAATGAAGGGATGGACAAGGGAAGAGAGCAGGCACCGAGAGCGGGGATCCAGGTGGGCCTCCGAGGTTGGGCCCGGTAGCGGGGGCAGTGTAAGGCCATCTACCAAAGACGGGGCTCCTTGCACTGTTGGGCCCATGAGCCTGTGTTTGGGGGAAAATCCTGAAGCCCCAGATCCTGCACTCCCCGTGGACACATTAGTGTCTTGGAGGCCATTTTGATTGTAACCTAATGTTTTTAGTTTGGACTATAAGACATCGCTGGGTGGGTCAACCATCCTGTAACTTCCTTTCCCTCCAGAGTGAGCCATTGTGGGAGATGCTTCTCAACATTCAGTCACTCAAACACAACAGCCACTCATGGGTGCACTGCGGGGTGGGGGTGGGGGGCTTACAGAGTAAAGTGAGGTGAGTGCCAAGGGACAGGGAGATCATCCCATCTGCTGGTTCCCTGATGGCGGCTGCACATTAGGGCTCCCGGGGGAACTTTTAAGAAATACTAGGGCTTTGGCCTCCACCCTTCTCCCCGGCTTCTAACTTAATTGGTCTGGGAAGGAGGGGTGTAGGCACCATTGTTGGTTTACGAGTTCCCCAGGCAATTCTGATATGCAGCCGGGGTTAGTGCCACTATACTCTACCCCCCTCCTTCTGTTAGTGAGGGGCCCCAGGCCCAGAGAATCAAGCATCTTGTCTGCAAGTCACGGGCTGTTATTACCTTCAGATATACACCAGGTAAGCTGCAAAGAATTTCTTAGGGCTGACAATTTTGAGTTGGCTGGATTCTTTGGTGATTTAAATTAATCTGGACTAGATAATGCAGTCATAGATACAGACCAGAGGTTAGAGAAGCGGGAGGCCCCTGTCTGGCTGACAAGAAGGCTGGTGACCAAGGCCACAGAGGTGTGTGCCGTGGAGACCCACCATGCCACAGAGACTGGTAATAGTAACTCAGAGCCCTGGACGGACCATGAATAAAGCCTTTGGAGGTGATTGATGCTGCAAGTCTCAATTGTCCTCGTGTTGTTTCCTAGAGAGCCTTTGTGGCAGATCCCATTGTCTTTACACCTGTGCTCCAGGAGTCCTGGTGGTGGTAGGCTGTGAGTGCTTCTTCCCCCTCCCTGTGGGCTTCACACCACTGCAGTAGAACAGCTGAAGCTTGCTCAAAATCATGCTAGGAAAAAGGAATGAACAAAACAACCTTTGCTACCAATCTACTGTTTTCAGACAGATACACTGGGGAAGAACGAGCTGTCACAGCCACTTAGGGCAACCGAAGCTTCCGATACAGCCCTTGTATCCAGTCAGTGATGGTTAAAAAGAATGCGGACTTCCAAGTGATATGGAAAATGAAAGGGTAAGGCCTCCTGAAAATCCGCAGCGTCAGGAGCAGAGGCCACATCCAATGTTTTTCCTCCGAGACTTAATAGGGCACCAAGGGGTGGCTGTCTTAAGGCCAGGTAGGTTTGGGGCTGAGCCCTTTTGTTCTGGCTTTTATTGTTCTCTGTTTTTGGAGTTCCTGGGTCCCCTGGCTGTTTTGAGAAAGGGGACTGTGGCAGCAGAAAGAAGGCTGTGGTCAGTGGTGAACACTGTCACACCGTCACTATTTCAGGCCACCTGGAGAATAATGAGCTGTGGGAAGGGTCCATAACAAGTTGTTTCTAGGGTAGCAGAGACGGTGTTTCTGGGCAAGTTGTTTTAGATGTAACCAGAATCAAGAGCAGCGAGCTGGTTGGGAGAAGATAAATGCATCTCTTTTTCCTTACTGCTTGTGGAAATAATTACAGGGGAAACAATGCCTTGTCTACGAATTTGATCTGGCCCAAAGGACACATAAACCGCAATTTCGGAGTTGTGTATTCCTTGTGAAATTAAGAGGGAAGATTAGGGAAAGGTGACTGCCATTTTGCTAAAGGACAACCCTCACACATATCATCCACATTGTCACAGAACTTATGCATGGGTCACTACGAAAGTTTTGAGACAGGCTGTGTCATGGTCCATTATTTCACTTTCAAGAAACACAGTCGACGGTGTGTTCTGATTCACCCGTGCAGATTTCACCTTGCTCAGCTTTTTGGTGTTGCGGGGAGGACTTCATTTGTTTCCATCCTTGTAGGTTTTACATTTCTCGATTTTTATGTATCTCAAAACTTTCTTGATGACCCACGTAGCCCAGTGGGAAGCCATACAATCCACAAACAACAAATCACACACAAACTCACACATACATTTCTGTATGTGTACTGGTAATTTGAAGGAAGAAGAATGAAGCAGGGTAAAGGTTGGAGGACGTTTTAGAAGTGGGGCTGGAAGGGAGGCATTCGGCTACATGTGGTTTGGGGAGGGCATGCTAGGTGGAGGGCAGAGCAGCCACAAAGGCCCTAGTGGATGAAGGGCAGGCGTCTGAATTGGTAAACACCATGAGCATGGGAAAGGGCTCAGGGTCAGGTAGTCACGTCTGGCCAGGAGATCAAGGAGGCGTCTGTGGAGATGGTGGCATGTGGACTATACCTTGAAAGAGTCATAGGATTTCAACAGGATAGAGTCTGAGCAACCCAAGAAAAGAAGAATGTCCTGATGTCCACAGGCCTTATACATGGGAGATGGTCAACCAGCGAACAGGTGGAGCGGAGGAAGGTGTGACGGATGAGGAGAGAGTTATGAATGAAGATGTTGAAGTGGAAACTGTGGGTTATATTCTGGGAATGGTAGAGTTTAGTGGGAATACTGGTGATTAAAAATTGTGAAAATGTCATGTGATGAAAAATGTAGGTTGAGGGACTGATAATAAAAGGCAAAAATACTAAATTCTGAAGCTTGGTATGTGTTGTTGTAGGCAAGTAGGAATCTTGGTGGTTTTTTTAAATAATGGAAGTGCGTACTCTAAGCCAGAGCATGCCTTGAGAAGAGGAGGCTGGGCATTTCTGTTGTATTTCCTCTGGAGAGAACACAGATTTGAGCAAGGCTGGATTTCTTGTAATAGAAAGGTAAGACACTGTGTAAATAAAATGGACAACGTTTTGTGACTCATTTGATGTGGGAAGAGGAGAGAAAGAGAGGATCAAGGAGGTCTGAGGTTTCCCGTGTGACTGATAGGGAGGTGGTGGGATTACCGAGACGGAAACAGAAGGTAAGCGGTGGAAGTGGTTTCAAGCTGGCAATAGCACATCCGGGTGTTAGACGTTGAGCTAATGGAAAAGCAGAGATGAGAACAAGTCAGGTTGAAGAGGGAGGTTTGGAATCTAGAGGATTTGGAACCTAGAGGAGGTATCGGTATTGGAAACCAGAAGAGAAAAGGGACCAGAACAGAAACAGAGATTCTCACACTCAGGGCCTAGGAAGAAGAAGAGGAACCCAGGAAGGAGAGTCCGAGCAGGTGCCGCAGGGGTGGGAGGGTTCCAATGCCCACAACTCCGGCTTGGAAGTTTCCAAGGGGAGGCAGCCAATGGGACCACGTGCTGCAGCCCACAGGTGGCATTCTGCCAATCAGGAGTCATGGACAACTTTTGTGACATGTAGCAGTTAACTATTAGCTATGTCGCTCGGTCTTTCTCAGGGGGAACCAGCCTATCTTAATTCAGGGGGCCCTGGGGTCTGTCAGCTGGCTCCAATCTAGAAATTTGTTGAAGTTGGGCATGATAGCTCACACCTGTAATCCCAGCACTCTGGGAGGCAAGTCAGGAGGATCTTTTTAGCTTAGGACTCAGGCGTCCTCAAACTTCTTAAACAGGGGGCCAATTCACTGTCCCTCAGGCCGTTGGAGGGCCGGACTATAGTTTAAAAAAAGAACTATGAACAAATTCCTATGCACACTGCACTTATCTTATTTTGAAGTAAATAACAAAACGGGAACAAATACAGTTCACACCAACTCATGTGGCCTGCGGGCTGTAGTTTGAGGACCCCTGGTTAGGTGTTTGAGACCAGGCTGAGCAAGAGGAAGACCCCATCTCTACTAAAAATACAAAAACTATCTAGGCTTAGCCAGGTATTGTGGAGGTCGCCTGTAGTCCCAGCTACTCAGAAGCTGAGGGTAGAGGATTGCTTGAACCCAGGAGTTGGAGGTTGCTGTGAGCTAGGCTGACTCTTCTGCACTCTAGCCTGGGCAACAGAGTGAGGATCTTGTTCCAATAAAGAAAAAAAGGTTGGTTGAGGGGCCACAATTGTCAGTCAGGGCAATTCAAGCTGGACTTCGGGGTACCAGACCTCAGCCGGTTGTACATCTATTTCGGTTCCGTTCTGATTGCTGCTTTGACTCTACCGCCCTTTATGGTAACTGTGCCAGGCTCCTCCCTGTGCTCAAGGGCCCTGTCACCCTGGCACTCCTCATGAATTTGGCAGTCCAGTTTGGGGACGGCAGTCCTCCCCCGTTCCTGGCCTGCAGAGAACAGCCACCCTAGAGCTTCTCCCACAAATTGCTATCTTTGGTGGAAGGTGGGTCCTCTGTGCCTTCCCCGCGGGCACAGTTTGGGGTGGGCAAACAAGTCTTTTGTAGTAAGTCCATGCTGCCATTCTGATCCCCTGAGTCTGAGGATATCTTATTCTGAAGTTTGCCAGTGCAGTTTTGGCATTTCTACTTCAACCCGTAGAGGCCTCTTTGGTATGACTGCACAAGCTTTTGGAGCTGGTGCCTAGTGCTCGATTTAACATGTTGACTCCAGAGTGCCTGCTCCACGTTCCCATATCATTAGACCAATCCAACCTTTCTCCCTCCGCCCCCCTATCCAATACCCTTAGCATTCATTCCCAGACATGCTTCCCAGGATATTGTTGATGAAGTTCACAAAATCTTCCCATTCTTTTGGTGTGTATGGGCCCTTTTCATGGGTCATACTGGGTTCCGTAGCTCCTGAGGCTGCCAGGTTTCGTGTCTGGGCTTAGATCTGGAAGCATCAGAGGCAGATGGGGCGGTCTGGGGGAGAATCGGGGTGCCCTGCAGGAGGCCTCCCCAGCAGAGACCATTATGGCTTCCTCAGGTGTGGGAAGAATTCAGAAAGAGGAAGCTGTGACAGGGAGGAAGGGCTGCTTCCCCTGATTTTAATATAAGAGCTCCCGAAAGGTTGTGAATTCAATGTCCTTGTGATTCAGCAGTCCTCAGGGTTGGACTCAGGGTTCATTTTCAGAAATCTTGGCTATAGGAGACAAGAGATCCTTTATGAAGGAAGCCTGTGGTCCTTTCCCCTGACCTTGAACTGGTGATGAGAAGGCCCAAGGCCATTGTTTTCTTTTGCCAAGTTCTCTAGTACTCTTGAAACGACCAACACGACCAACACCATTGTACTTTTTATTTTCACTAATGTACTACAGCAGCGGCTACCTGGTCACCCAGAGTCTTGTCTTTTAGATACTTGATTGTAAGTGACAATTTGTGACTGTTTTGCCATCACATGCCACAGGCTACTCGTGTCCCCTTGCCATGGGTGACAGGGGCATTCATGCCTTTAAATCTAACCAGATCAGAGAACCAATTCTAGATAAGCAAGTTCCAAGTCAACAAAGCCATCTTTATGGTCCCGAAGCCACTGCCAGTACCAGTATCTGCATTAGTTATGGTTTGGTCAGAGAAGCAGGAGCACTGTGAGTGGCACGCATTTGGGACCACTGGACCACGTACAGTTGTGGAAGTTGGTGCAGAAATCTCTGGGCCTCGTTCTAGGTCAGCAGGGGCAGAAGGTAGGAAGAAAAGCGAGCCACGAAGCATATCCATTTCCTAGTGGATGACAAAGTGGAGCCTGTGAAGACAGACCGAAGCCCCATGGTCCAGCTGTCCCTGCGTCTGTCTCTGTCACCACCTCCGACCTGGAGGACACCATTGCCCGCCTAAGAAGCTGGCGTCCTTTGCTGTGAAGCTGTGTGAGGCTTGGCCCAGGACACAGAGAAGCCAGGGGACCTAGAGTCCGAAGTGCAGTCCAGACCAGCAGCCCAGCCACAGGTCAGCACCAGGAAGTGAGCCACCAGGCTGGGGTCTGCTAACCTCTAGGGCGGCACCTGCTGCTGCTCCAGCCTTACAAACCTCGGCCGGTGTCCCTGGTGGCCAGCCTATGCCAGATCCGCGCAGGTTGGGAAATACTCTGACGTGCAGTTCAAGCCAGCTCTGTTGTCACATTAGGGAAGTTTCCCTGGTGGGAGCTGACGGACAGAGAGCTGGGGCAGCTGCTTCCACATTGACCCCATTGTCCCTTAGTCCTACTGAGCCAATATCTAGGGGAGAGGAGCCGGGCATTTGTGCCTTTAACAAGGCCGCCGAGTCTTAGGACTCAGCAAGTTTTGAAAGCTCGGCTGTGCGGAGGGCGTGGGTGACAAAGGCTTTACCTTTCTTGTCCTTTTGTTCATTGTGTTTACGCACAGGGTGTGAGCAGAGTGGCAAAGGCCGAGAGGAGGCCGGATGGACGGAGAGCGCGACAGGAGGGTTTAGTTCTGGAAAGGAGGGGTGACATCTCTTTGGCTAAAACAGAAGAAAAACCCAAAGAGTGGAGACCGGAGAGGGGAGAAGGCAAAGACTGAGGACAGGCCAGGGGACCCTGAGAGCAGCTCCGACAGGAGGTAGCTGGCCTGTATGGGGTCCCACAGCCCACAGCAGGAGAAATTATTCAAAATCTTTTAAATGTCAAAAATCTATTAAATATTTTGGGTGTTGGGTTTTAGTACAATTATAGGAGATTGGTTTCATAGCTTTAACTTTTACATTTTATTTTTCTAGTAAGGATTATACTATTAAGAACTTAATTTCTAGATTCCTTACCCTTTGGCATCTTCTACATAAAGAGGAAGAAATGACTAGGACATCTTCCCTCTCCCGTCTCAGCAGGGTTGACAGAATTCAATGTAGTTGGATTTTAATATTTGGGTTTAGAAACTCACTGAGTTTTTCTGGCTGTTTCTAAAAGCAGGGCACGAGCGTGGGTAGGATGTGGACACGGGAGTCCGAGGAGCAGGTGCAGGTCCCAGCTCTGGGACTTGCTGGCTGGATTAACTCCCGGTTTTCCCAAGTCTCTGTCTCGTCCTCTCTCAGTGGGGTTGTGACAGGGTTGCCCCAGAGCGGTCTGTGAGACGCAAATGGGACGGTCCACATGAACACCTGGCACAGTGCTTGGCGTGTAGGCAGTGACAGTGATTATTGTCAGCTGCCATTGTCAGATTATTTGGGGACAGTCAAGAGAGATTTGGAAAATAGTTACGTTGTGGATCTGCTTATGGAATGCATCCACTTGGGGTCTAGGAAAAAAGTTTTCTGGTGGATTTGCTATCTTTTGTCGGACTTTCCAATACCAGAATTCTTCTTGGACAACACTCTGATAATATCGGTTCTCCCTCTCCTGATTCCTTGTTTAGCCTTGGCCTCTGTTCTGCTGTCTTGTCACGCTTCCCAGGACAGCCCCACTCCTGCCGCCAGGCCCTGACGCTTCTCCCCGCTGCCTCTCTGCTTCTGCCTGTTCAGGCCTGTTCAGGGCTTAGACTTTCCAAACATGGCACCTTGTGTCTTGAGCCTGTGGGGAGAAGAAGAACCTGAAGAGGTGACCTGTCCTGAGCTAGAGGACACAGGGTCCTGGGAGGTGCTAGCAGGCAAGCTGCATGAGGCCCCCCGATCCTGGAAGACACAGGGCCCTGAGAGGTGCTAGCAGGTGACTTCTGTGGGCCCCCCATCCTGGAGGACACAGGGTCCTGGGAGGTGCTAGCAGGTGACTTCTGCAGGCCCCCCATCCTGGAGGACACAGGGTCCTGAGAGGTGCTAGCAGGTGACTTCTGTGGGCCCCCCATCCTGGGGGACACAGGGTCCTGGGAGGTGCTAGCAGGTGACATCTGTGGGCCCCCCATCCTGGAGGACACAGAGCCTGACAGGGGGTTCTAGCAGCTGCTCCCCACCATGGATTCCTCCTGCAGGATTAGTCTCTTTGGGAAATAAAGGGGGTGAGTAGAGAGAAGATAGGGGGTGGTTTACATTAGCATCCTCGCTTCCCAAAGTCAGGAGCCATCCCTGGCCTCCAAGGGATAGGGTTCCCTCTGCCCAGGTGCACAGACCCTCATGGGTGTCCACACCACAGCTCACCTGCAGGACAGGCAGAAGAACATTTTATTAGTTTGGAATTAATTATGGATTAATGGCTTGTCTTTTTATTTTTCTTTGGAGGGCAGGGGGGCTGTGAGGGATATTTTATGCACAGTAAGGCTGTCTAGCCTCTGTGTTGCATTGAAAAAGAAAGACAGAGAAACTCAGCCTCAGAAGGAAGAGTCCCTTCTCCCAGAAGCTGAGAACATCCTTGTGCGCAGTGCTTTTGATTAGACGTGCTGTTTTGCCCATGGCTGTTATCCATAAAAACACTCCTTTCTCATACAAATCATTCAAGCCTCTGTGCACGCACCATAAAGTTACACCTTCCTTCCTTCCTTTTTTTTTTTTTCATCAAAGCCAAATGGGGTGGTGTTTCTCCTTAGTAAAACCCAACCCCTCTTCTCTTTGGCTCTGTGCCTGGCTCTTCCCAAGGTGCTTGGAAAGAAAAAAAATTCAGAATAATTTCCTTTTTTTCTCGACTGATTCATGGGTGGAGGGAAGAAGGGGTGGTTTTCAGTTTGAAACCCAGAATGATGTTCAAGCAGCTTTACAAATGGTGGTCACTAATTGTTGCCCCCATTAGTGGCAGGTTCTTTGTCTCCCTCCTTTTTCTTTTTCTATGCATCTTTGGGTCAGCACCTAGCACAGTGCCTGGCACACAGTGGTGTCTGGTAAGTGCAGAATGTGAAATGCTGATATATACTCTCTCCTGTGCAGCGTGAAGGGGCCATCACATGAACCTTCGTACTGTGGAAGTTAAATACCATGTTAGTGCCTACACTCCTCTACTTCAAAAGCTTTATTCGCAGTATGCTGTGGCATCAATTATTTCAACTTTGCTCAGCCCTGAACAAGAGTTATTTAGGAGTAGGAAAATAAAACCACTGGTTTCTTAATTATAGCTCTGGTTTGAGAGCAGTTATTGACCTGTGGAATCTCATTGTTTGTCTTTCTGTCCGTCCATACATCCACATGTCTGATATGGTCAAGAGGTCAGATAGGCATGCAGCCAGAAATATGGGGCCTGTAATGTAACAGATACGAATCTGAATTGGTTTGAATCTCTGTGGCTGGGGTCCGTTTCCAGCCCCAGATAAAACCAAACCAGCCTCGCTGGGAAGAAGACCTTCAGCGTGATGGTTTTGCTAATGTCATCATGTGAAAAAAGGAATATGCTTTTACAAGTGTATTTTGTGAAATGAGAAAATAAAAGACAAAAATAATAATTAAAAAAAGAGGCTGGAAATAAAAGAGTACCATCTTACACGTTTCTTAAAAGGAAAAGTCATTCCATTCTCCCGACCAGGGCTGACTTGCCGCCTTAAAGGAGCAGCCCGTTAAAAGAACACATTTGTATGTGGAGCAAGGTCACGCACTTATTGGTTTTCTGCTGTGAAGCATAAATATAGCAGACAAGGGGAATCAGTTTGCTTTCACTACAGCCTTGTCCTGTGCACAAAGGCTGTGGCACGTGTACATTTTCTATCACCAGCAGTGCCTATGGGGCAGCTCAGATTTGGGGGTTTCAAAATTACAGGAGAGTAGCCAAGTGTTTTTTGCAAGAAATAAATATATTACCTGGATATATCATGTGGAAACACATTCTGGTCCTTCCATCATTACATTACATTCTTCCTTTTTTTTTTTTTTTTTTTTGAGACAGAGTCTCACTCTGTTGTCTTGGGTAGAGTGCTGTGGTGTCATAGCTCACAGCAACTTCAATCTCTTGGGCTCAAGCAATCATCTTGCCTCAGCCTCCCACGTAGCTGGGACTATAGGCACTTACCACAATACCTGGCTAGCTTTTCTATTTTAGTAGAGATAGGGGTCTCACTCTTGCTCGGGCTGGTCTCGAACTCCTGAGCTCAAGCAATCCACTCATCATGGCCTCCCAGAGTGCGAGGGTTACAGGCATGATCCACTGCACCCAGTTTTGTTTTTGTTTTTTTTTCCAGAGATGAGATCTTGCTGTGATTGTTGCCTGAGCTGGCCTTGAACTCCTGGCTCAAGCGATCCTGTCACTTGAGCCTTCTGAGCAGCTGGGACTGTAGGCACGTACCACTGTGATAGCTGCCATCGTTGCCTTCTGAGAAATGAGTAGCAGTGGGAGGACAGGGGAGAGGGCCTGGGCAGTCCCAGTCTCTGAGGCCGTTTTCCATGCAGACGACTTGCCTGTTTCTCAAATTCTTTCTTCTCTTCTGCGCCAAACTGTCCAAACATTGCAGTTTGACTCATTATTAATCCCCTCTCCTCCTATTACTAACATGGTAACACTTCATTCATCAGCGTCAAGGGGTGAACTGCCCCTCACAACCGCATGTTCCAGCGGACGGAGCTTCACTTCTTCCAGCGCCCTGCTTTGCTTTGTTTCCATGATTTTGAATCGCGATCTTCCTGAACTGTTTAAGCTCTCCCCTTCTTGAATAGCTTCCACAAGCATGATGCACCTCGTCTCGGCGATCCGCGGGCACTGTTACACACTCCGATTATGCCGTACTGTACATCAGGCTGTCCCTCTGGGCCATGGTGTTACCTAGGACAGCTTGCTGATGCTAAGAGGCTCATTCTGACTTAGTGCAAGTTACTTTTATATTCTCAGTCTCAACCGTTGACTCTGTAAAAGAGAGACAGGTGTGCCTACCTCATTGGGATGATGGGAGAATTAAATGAAATAATACATGAGAAGTGCTTTCCACGGTGCCTGGCACATGGTGAGTGTCCCACACATGTAAACCCTCCTTACTTTAAGCCAGGAATCAGCCAGCACAATAAAGCCATAGTGAGGACATTGGTGTATATGCAGAGAACCCTTTAAAGACTTGTGCAGATATTTTTTCCAACATAGATCTTTTTTTTTTTTTTTTTTTGACAGAGTTTCTCTCCGTTGCCTGAGCTAGAGTAGAGTGGCATTGTCATAGCTCACAGCAACCTACTTAAACTCCAGGGCTCAAGTGATCTTCCTGCCTCGCCTGCTATGTAGCTGGGATAGGTGTGCACCACTATGCCTGGCTAATTTTTCTATTTTTAGTGGAGGTGGTGTCTCTTTCTTGCTGTGGCTAGTCTCAAACTTTTGGGCGCAAGCCATCCTCCCACCTTGGCTTCCCAGAATTCAAGGATTACAGGCGTGAGCCGCTGTGCCTGGCATCCAGCATAGTTTAATATAATTTATTTTATTAAACTATACCCGGTGGAGCCCTCCTGGCTGATCAAAGTGGGGTGCAAATTCCTAGAAGCTTGAGAGTGAATCAGTCTCTCTCAACTCTTTTCTCCCTCCGGAATGTTGCCCCAGACACTTGTCTATTATCCTTTGCTGGTTCAGGCTGATGTTCCTCTGGAAAAACTTCTTCCTTTTTATTTATTTATTTATTTTAGATAGGGTCTTGCTCTGTCTTCCAGACTGGAATGCAGTGGCGTCATCATAGCTTATAGTAACCTCAAACTCCTGGGCTCAAGTGATCATCCTTCCTCAGCCTCCTGAGTAGCTAAAACCACAGCCATCACACACAGCTAATTTTCTAGTTTTTTGTAGGGATGGGTCTTGCTCTTGCATAGGCTGGTCTTGAACTTCTGACCTCAAGCCATCCTCCTGCCTCGGCCTGCCAGAGTGCAAGCAATACAGGCATGAACCACTGTGCCTGGCCTCTTCCTTCTTTTTGGCTTAACTTGCATTTGGCCCATTTTGGAACTTAGCCTCCCCTCAGCTCCACGTGTGCAGTTTGTTCCATTTGTAGATAGGTTACTTTGTCCAGGGTTCTCGGGTGTGAATGTGGCTGGGCTTAATAAGTCAAGGCTTCTAAATGCCAGTCCAAACCACATCCTCTTGGACATGCTTGTCTGGGACGCACAGAATGGAAAAGAAGGCCACAGATTTGTAAACAGCTCAGATGGGATCAACCCAGATGCTAAAGTACACAAAGGGCTCGCTGAGAGTGCAAAGGTAGTGAGCCCGCGACTCCAGGGGACGAGCTGGTTCCATCCACGGGTTCCATGGAGACTGTCCCAAGGACATCACAGGTGAGTAGATGGACAGAGCTTTGTGGGGCCCTGCATCTTCACGGCATGGGGAGCGCCATCCTCCATGGGCTCCTGGAGGTCACTTCATGATGCCCCATACTCACTGTCCCGTGTTTCTCAAGGTCCGTTCCTCCGTCCTGAGGCATTTCCTTCAAATGACTGTTCAGCTGGACACACAGTTGGTGGTTACAGCAGACTCTATGCAGAAGAGAAGCTCAGTTTCCTAAGTTCCAGCTAGAATCTCGATTTCGTCATCCCCGGGGCCTCTTCACATTCCACTCACTCTGCCAACAGCACAACTAACTTTGTGTTTGTGGCATCCTGCCTGTCCCCACCCCCAGGGCCCTCCCATTCATTTCCTCTTTCTCTGCTGAGAGACATCTCTTGTTCTGCTGCAGAGCAGAGGTGATGACATCCAGGAGCCCAGTCACGAGTTCTCCTGATGACTCCTGTTCATGTCTCGCAGGGAAGTGACCTTCCTGGGTTGAATCACTATTGTTCTGCAACAGGAAAGTAACCACAGGGGCAACAAGCTTAACTAACAGTGAGAGGAGGGCTTTCTTTAACATCCTATCACATGTCACAAATGTGCTTCTGAAAAGTATATCACGGAAATGGTATTAATAAAGCCAAGTTGAAAGGGAGCTAGACCAGCTGTTCACAAACTTGTTCAGATGGGAATGCTCTGTCCAGAATAAACCCCTGATAAAGGGACACGTCCAGTAATAGCACATGAGCTGGGGATGACTTTGCCAGCAGAACCTATGACTATACTATATAAGTACAATATAAAGCCATAAGCATAAAATCCTCAAAAAAGACTAGGCAGGCAAAGACCAGGCAGTTGGTTCTTTCTGTGTGATTTTTAATACTTGCTTAGAACATGATTATTTGCTTTGTTGTCAACTCTCTTTCCAGAGCAGATATGTGGGACAAGTACCAGATGTATAAGAAAAATATGTGGGAGACAAGATTAAAACAGTTAAAATTCTATTCACTAGTCTAAGTGTTATTGTATGCATTGGGAATTCTGCCATTATTATTTTTTTTTTCAGGTTTGGTGTCCAAATATTTTTTGTTCAATTTATGGGCAGTGTTTTGCACTTTGTTTGGGAAGTTTCTATTATAAGAGGACTCACTGCAAAGAATCTTTTTGTGAACTGAAGCATAATTTTGTAATACAAATCCCAACCTCTGTTTTTTCAATTTTGGACGTGTGTATGTGTGTGTATTCTTTCCTCCTCTATTTATAACATCAGAAAGGATATGTCTATACAAAGTAACCCTTAACCTCTTGATGTAGGTAAACTTCTCTGGTTATAGTAGTATACCAATTTAAAAAACATGGTGGCTCATGCCTATAATCCCAGCACTCTGGGAGACTGAGGTGGGCAGACTGCTTAAGCTCATGAGTTTGAGACCAGCCTGACCAACAGTGAGACCTTGTCTCTACTAAAAAAATGAAAAAAAAGGCAAGAGGATTGCATGAGCCCAAGAGTTCGAGGTTGCTGTGAGTTATGATACCACAGCACTCTATCCAGGGAGACAGAGTGAAACTCTATCTCAAAGAAAAAAAAAAGAAAAACATCTTATAATATAGTACAACATGTATCCTAGAAAACTACTCACTACCCAAATTAGCATTACTTGGGGGTGTTTTCTGAGAAAAGCAGATTCTCAGGCCTGCTGAATCAGAATTTGTAGCTGGGGCCCAGGAATATGCATTTTAAGCAATATTTAATGTGACTCTTATACACATCAAAGTTTGAGAATTGCTGGATATAGTGTCTTACATCTGTAATCCCAGCACTTTGGAGGCCAAAGCAGGAGGATTGCTTGAGGCCAGGAGTTTGAGACAAAAACCGAACAAACAAAAACCTAAACAATGCTATCTAGGCATGGTGGCTCATACCTGTACTCCCAGCTACTCTGGAGGCTGAGGCAGGAGGATCATTTGAGCCCAGGAGTTCAAGGCTGTAGTGAACTGTGATTGTGACACTGCTCTCCAGGTTGGGTGACAGAGTGAGACCCTGTCCCTAAAAAATAGAGTTTGGGAACTGCTTGTATAATATTTAAGAGAGTGGCTCAATAGGAAATACACTTAGACTGATTCTCAACACTGACCATTACAACGGACCACTAGCAAAATAAAGACCCAGAAGTGAAAGGTCAAAACTTAGCTTCTACAACAGTGCAAAGGAAAAAACTATACAATGGACTTTCACAAAATAAGATGAATAGAATTCCACTATACTTATCAATTCTCTCAATAAATGTTAATGGCTTGAATCTCCCACTGAAGAGGCACAGGCTGGCTGATTGGATAAAAAGCACAAACCATCCATCTACAGGAAACACACCTCCCCTTGAAGGACAAATCAAGACTTAGGGTTAAGGGATGGAAAATAGTATTTCACGCAAATGGAAATCAGAAGAGAGGAGGGGTTGCAATCTTATTTTCAGATACGAACAGATTCCCCCCTCCCTTTTAAAAGTAAGGTACAATTTTTACAGGAAAGGCTCAACTTTTCTCCCCTCAAACTCTTCCCTAGGTACTTTTCTCAGGTATTTTTTGTTCTAGTCTTGTACATGGGTCGTGTGTTTACTACTGGTTTTTTAAAAGGGAAATTTGTCCTTGCTTCTAAATCTTCTGTATGTCTTCAAGAACGGCTGCATGGCTGACTCAGCTCCCACCTCTTCTTCCTTGATGTGATTTTTACATTTACTTCCCCTCAGAAACCATGTCATTTTCTGCCACTTCCCATAAGGCAGTCAAGATGGTAACTATGTTTTGATACTGCTTACCAACCACCAGATAGATGCCCTTACAAATGACTCCTGAAAATAGAAAACAAGAATAGCCAAGCACTTTCTTCTACCTTTCAGGCTCTTTACACCAGTTGTCCCAAAACTTAACTTTGATTCTGTGCCCCGTCTATTAAAAAGAATAATGTGAGTACACAATGCTTATATAGATGTCTTACATATATTGTGTGTGTGTGTGTGTATATATATATATATATATATATTTATAAGTTATATTATGTCCATGATGAAACATAAAAATGTAAGAAAATGGGATAAGAAATGTGAAGTAAGTAATAATTTAAAGAATTTATTTTATTTTCTTTTAATAGTTATGATGGTTAATTTTATGTGTCAACTTGACTGGGGTATGGGGTGCCAAGATGTCTAGTTATATATTATTTTGGGTGTGTCTGTGAGGGTGTTCCTAGAAGAAATTTGAATCAATATTTGGGTCAGTTGACTGAGTAAAGCAGACTTCCCCCACTCCACAGTATGAGTGGGCCTCATCTAATCCATTGGAGACTGAACAGAACAAAAGGTGGGCTAAAGGCAAATTCTTTCCCTCTGCCTGGCTGCTTGAGCTGGGACATCTGTCTTCCCTGTGCTCAGACCGTCACTTATACCATCACTGTTTCCGGATCTCAGGCCTTGGACATGGACAGAGTTATACTACCAGATTTTCTGGGTCTCTAGCTTGCAGATGGCAGATTGTGGGATGTCTCAGCCTCCATAATTGTATGAGCCAATTCCTTAAAATCAATCAATCTTTCTTTCTTTCTATTTCCCAGACAGACAGACACACATACACACAAGAACCCTGACTAATAAAATGGTATAAATAATTTTTGTTCTCATTAAATATTTCAACCCCCCAGATAGCTTTGGGATAAAGTTCATTGGCATTTGAGGAGCCTCATTTGTATCTGGACCTGATAAAAATGATGAGATTCTAGATTTTGAGTGGTGGCTGTGATGAGATGAGACTTTTGGGGGTACTCAAGAGGGCGTAGGTATATTTTGAATGTAGGAGCAACCTGAATCCTTAGTGGTCAGAGGGTGGACTATGGTAACCAGCCTTCAGGTGGCCCTTGGTGATCCTTGCCTCTTGGCATTCCAGCCTTGCTTTGTTCCCTCTTACACTACATCAGGTTGGTTTGTGTGACCAGTAGAATATGGTGGAAGAGATAGTATTGACTTTGGAGTCTAGGACCTTGTGACTTTTGAGTTCTCTCTTAGATCACTGCCATCCTGATGGCAGTGGGGGAGTCAGCTGCCATCCTGTAAGGAGACTCAAGCAATCTGAGAGAAGAAATTATTTTGGCCCTCATAGTGAGGAATTCATACTTTTTCCAAAAATCCAGCAGCAACTTGCTAACCAAGTGAGGGAGCCATTGTGAAAATGGCTCCTTTAGCCCCAGTTAAGCCATTTGATGATGATACTCTTGGCTAATATCTTGACTGCAGCCTTATGTGAAACCTAAGCCGGAGTCACCCAGAGAAGCTGTACACACATTTCTGACCATAGAAGCTGGGTGGGATGTTTATTAATGTTTTAAGTCACTAAGTTTTGGAATGATTTGTTACACAGCAATTTTGTTATACAGCAACAGATATGTAATACAGATTTGAATACTTTTGCAGACTGCTTCTCAGATATCACTGCTTTTACATTGTTTTTGTCTTTTATGTGATTATCAGATGTTCATTCTAGGGCTTGGGAAGTATGATATTCATTTGTGCTTGTGTTGGCATTGTCTTCAATCTAAGTTTCTTTGAGAAATTTTCTAAGCTACTTGTCTGCATTGTGAATGTTATGTGCAGACAGTAAGGCTCAGTGATGTGCTGGGACAGAAGGGAAGACTGAGGACCCACTGTCAACACTGCTGCACTGGGGCAGCCCCTTCTGTGCTGTGTAATCTCTCTGACATCCCATTGAATGAGGGCAGCACTGTTAGCCTGTATATTAAATATTAATGGATTAATTTCTCTTTGGCTTGTTTGCGGGGAGGAGCGAGGTAAAAAACAGAAGCAAAAGTCTTAACATTTTTTTCTCCATACCCCAAGGCTCATCTTGGATGTGATCTGCTTTGGAAACCATTGTTTTAGAACAGAGACTGGCAAAGTACTGCCTGTGTTTTATAAATGAGGTGTCACTAGGACATGGCCACACCCATCTCTTTGCATATTATCTTGGTGGCTGCTGTACTGGAAGGGCAGAGTGGAGCGTGTGCCAGAGAGGCATGTAATCTTCAGAGCCTAAACTATTTATTCTCCGGCCTTTTAACAGAAAAACATTGCCACTCTCACTTTAGAAAATGAATAGAGCTTGAGGGGTCCTGGATGCTAAGCTCCAGTTAATTTGTTTTCACTCACACAGGGGCAGGGAGCAGAAAGTAGAGCAGTCACCCATAGGCTCCCGAGGGAATATATTGCTGTGTTTGCCCTTGGCAACATGATTCTGGCTGAGGCTTAGGGCCTGTGGCGTTGATTGTCCCAGACAGACTGTATCCTTTAACCCACTTCCAACTTGAACATCAGGGAGACCAATAGTGATCTGGCAATGGAGATAACCAGGAGTATCTGTGCCAGGCATCTTATGTGCTATGTCTGATGGGGGCACCATTAGCCTTTCTATCCTGAACAATAATTCAAAGGCTTTTTTGCTCCTTTCTTTTATCAAGACTTTCCTCCTCAGTTGTTCTTCCCTTGGTTCTTCTTCTCAAAGCCCTTTTCTTGGTTGGTGCATTGTCATCCAAGCTCAGCTTAGATGCCGTTTCTATAGAGAGGCCTTTTTGAATACCTGGTCTGAGGAGGTCTCACTGACAACCTCCCTCAATCTCTATCTCTTTGCTTTGTATTATTTATTATTTTTTTTTATTTTTAGAGATGAGGTCTCACTCTTGCTCAGGCTAGTCTTGAACTCCTGAGCTCAGGCAATCTACCCACCTTGGCCTCCCAAGTGCTAGGATTACAGATGTGAGCCACCAAGCTCAGTGTATTTTTTTTATTATACTTATCCACATCTGGGATTATTTTATTTATGCCTATTATTGTCTTCTAGAAAACAAACTACTAAAATACGAGAATCAGAAGAGGAGGGACCTTGTCTGTCTTATGTCTTATTCCTAACTACATCTCCAGGACTTAAAAATAGTACCTGACCCAGAGTATGAATATTTGAGAATGAGCAAGAGGAATGCCTGATACTATCTGGTTTCTGGCTGTAGGATGGGTATTGCATCATGGTTCATAAATCATGCAGTTGGTTGGGAAAACATTTGGGCCTGAATAAAACATATTGCATTTCCCTTGCTCAGGATTCATTAGCAGTGTCAATTAATTAGACCAGTATTTAATCCATCCAATTATTTTCTTTTTGAAAACTGTAATAACAGTATATTTGCCTATTTCTAGAATGCCTATTTATTTTTTTTATTTTCCGTCTTTATTTTTTAAGAGATGGGGTCTTGCTCTGTTGCCCAGGCTGGCATGCAGTAGCACAGTCATATTCCACTACAGCTTGAACTCCTGGAATCAAGTGATTCTCCTACTTCAGTCTTCCCAGTAGATGGAACTACAGGTGCATGTTGCCAAGTCCAGCTAATTTTTATTTTGTAGAGATGGAGTCTTGCTATGTTGCCCAGGCTGGGCTTAAACAATCTCCAGCCTTTGTCTCCCAAAGTGCTGGGATGTCAGGTGTGAACCACCATACCGGGCCTCTGTTAATTTTTAATGTTACCTCTTCCTTCCTCCTTTTGCAACCCTCTTACTTTTCAGTTCTTCCTGTGTGCTTTGTAATCTTTTGTGTTTTGCTTCACACTCTCTCAGATTATCTCTTGTCTACCTCTCTTGCAGAACACATCCTTGCATTTTCTGTCTCTGCCTGGTGCTTCATTTCCCCGTCTTTGAGTGTGAGCTCATCTGCACAGGGACTGTTTTCTGGGGTGACACATGTTCTTGACTTGCTCTTATTTTCCATTTGTTCTTTTGGGGCCCAAAGGATTTTAGTGATCCTGTACCAGTTTTTTAAATTTTTAAATTGTGGTAAAACACACATGATATAAAATTTGCCATGTTCATTTAGTTTTTTCTTTTTGAGTTAGAGTCTTGCTCTGTCACCTGGGCTAGAGTGCAGTGGCATCATCATAGCTCACTGCAGCCTCAAACACTTGGGCACAAGTGATCCTCCTGCCTCAACCCCGAGTAGCAGGGACCACAGGAGCACGTGCCACCACACCCGGCTAGTTTTTCTATATTTTGTAGAGGTGGGGTCTCACTCTGGAGCCTTCTGCTTCAGCCTCCCAAAGTGCTAGGATTATAGTTATGAGCCATCACCTTAATTTTTGAACGTACAGTTCAGTAATGTTACGTATATTCACGTTGCTGTGCAACCAATTTCCAGAACTTTTCCATCTTGGAAACGGAAATGTTTTACTTGTTACGCAGCAACTTCCCACCTTCCCCTCCCCAGCCCCTGGCAGCCAGCACCCCACTTCCCGTAGTTTGACTGCTCCCAGTGCCTCAGGTATGTGGAATCTTCATTGTTGCTGTAATTGTGGCTTTGCGACTAGCTTGTTTCACTTAGCATAAAACCCTCAAGTTTCGTCTATGTTCGAGGAGTTCCTTTCTTTTAATGGATGAATAACTTTTCTCGTGTGTATGTGCCACTTTTTACAGTATCAGTGTTCAGCCATTCATCTGCTGATGGACCCTGGAGCGCTTCTGCTTTTTGGCCGCTGTGAATGACACTGCTATGGACTTGGTGTACAAACATTTCCTTAAGTCCCTGCTTTCAGTTCTTTTGGCTGTGTTCTCAGGGGCAGATGGCTGTCCTGGTGTCTGCCTTAACTTCCCACGGTGTAGGTTACACAGGTCTGAACTCCCGGCTCCAGCTTCACTTGGAGGAGCCTTTAGCCCTGGTCACCCTCCGCCGATGGCAAGCTCCTCGTTGATTCCCTAAACTGAGGTACCGAGTTTCGAAATTCAGTGTCTCAGTCCAGACAAAGCTTCACGGCTCCCACTGTTCCATGAGTGCTCAGTTTCAGATTCCTGCCTTGCAGACGCCCGAGGCCTGTCTCCTTTTCTGCTCAGGCATTAAAACTTGAGTCCCAGGCCTGTTAGGCTGTATCTGTTTATAACAGCCTGGGCATCTGTTGGCCTTTAGCTCCCACTCACCTCTTTTTGAGTTGGTCGCTATTTCTGCCATCTGAGAGTTTCCTTTTCTTGCTTTTGACTGTGTTTAAAATAGTTTATCCAGCACTTTCAGTGTTTGGAGAGAGAGAGAGAGGCCCTTTCAGTTCTGCTGGTCCTATGTTGCGCATAGATATTTATTTATTCATTCAGTATTTTTTGAGCATTTATGGCCATTTATGTAGACTTCTACAATGAGAAGTCTACAATGACTAAAAACTAGTCTTCTGAACTCCTGTAAGTCAGGGAGATGGTAATTCAGATTCACAATATGGCATCATAGATACTGCTATTCAGGGGGGCAGTGGAAACCAACTCCGCTTGGACCCCATACGGAAAGGTTCTCTTCCTGCCCAATCTGCAGAATCAACCTCTCCTTGAGCTGCGCCCTGTTGGAGGATCCAGGCTCAGAGCACAGAGAAGATGGACCAGAGCTCTAACCACCAAGGTCTCAGAGCGCGTGTGGAGCCACACACACGGGAAGGGAGGAAGCCATCGCACGTCGGGCGTACATACAACACGCACCGTAGGATAGCTAGGCTGCAAGGAGGGGGCATTGTTAATCAGTATTTAATGGATGTGTAGCAAGCATGTCAGTAAAGACTAAGCATTTTCTGCAAACAGGAAAAAGGGCAATGAGACTTGTGTTGGGCTGTTTTTGTCCGTACCCACTGGCGTTTTGGGATTGCCAGTTTCTTCCATTCCAAGTCCGGGATATATGAGACAAGAAAACCCAGGAACTCGACACTGCCATTCCTCGAGTTCCAGGGTCCCTATTCGGGGTGCCTCCTTCCATCCACCTTCGGAGTCGTCTTATATTTGATTTACATACATGTATAATGTCTAGTATTTTTAGCTGCAATTAGTAGGACGCATAGGAAAGGTAAATCCACTTTATCTTCCTGGTGGATGACTTTTTAAAAAAGATTAGACTTGTGTTATTTTACTGTCAATGTTACAACATTATCTGCTTATTAAAATCCTGATACTACAGAAAGGATAACATTGGGAGTAATAATTGGGCTGGGTCAGATGGTGGCAGGGATGAGGCATTAGCAGAGCTTTCTTTTGTTTTGCTGCAACTTTAGATGCTTTCTGTTCACTTTTTTCTCTGTAACTATATTTTTCAATGTTAAAAAGAAAGATGAGGCTCGGCATCTGTAGCTCAAGTGGCTGGGGCGCCAGCCACATACACCGGAGCGAGTGGGTTCGAATCCAGCCGGGCCTGCCAAACAATAATGACAGCTACAACCAAAAAATAGCCGGGCGTTGTGGCGGGCACCTGCTGTCCCAGCTACTTGGGAGGCTGAGGCAAGAGAATCGCTTGAGCCCAAGAGTTTGAGGTTGCCGTGAGCTGTGACACCATGGCATTCTACCCAGGGCGACAGCTTGAGACTCTGTCTCAAAAAAAAAGAAAGAAAGAAAGAAAGAAGAATAGAGATTTGGACTTCCAAAGTGAATAGATCAGGATGTGATTCTGAGCTTTGCTCTGAGTCACACGAAACTTTTCAGGAACTCATCTGCTATACAAAGTCAACTCAGAGAAATTTTATTGGATAACCACTTTGGGATTCTTGGTATAAATATAATGCATGTAAATAACTACAGTAAACCTGTGTTTGGAAAGCACTCTGCCATCATAGATTATCTTACATTTGATTGTTGGTCAAATCATTTCCCACATATTCTTTCTGATATACGACGTGAACAAAGCAACTTGCAAGGCAAATATTATTTTTGCATTCTGAATGATGTCATAATAGGGTTCTACTGAAATATTAGTAAAAAACAATGAGCTAAATTTGCAATGAGCTTTCTTCCCCAGGATGTAAACTGCAGTCAGGCATCGATGTTTTTCCCATTAGCACCATCATGCTGAGTGTCACAGTAATGGTACTCTCCTATCACACAACATTGGGGTCTAAATGAGTTTTTCCTAAAAGGAGCCTTCTCACGAGGTAGACCAAGCCATTCCATACCCCTTCTTTCATGCCTCTATTCTGCAGACATCTCCCCATTTTCTTTCATCATCTTAAAGAAACAACTACAATGTAGGAATTACGATTTTAACCATATTGTAAATTGTTTATGTAAAAACCAGAATCTATACTGTTGATAGCCAAACTAAAAGTGGGGGAAGGGCAGATAGCCCCGGTCATCAAAGGATAAAAATCTATACTAAATTTTAAAAGCAAAACACGGCACAGAATTTCTTGTCTATTTTTCTACAAAAGAAGGCCATTGTATTTCCATGTCTGGCTGTGGCAGAAGTGATGGGCACCCCCAATCCCCCACCATTTTTTTCAAGCATTGATTGTTGACTTCCCCTGACACCCCATCACAACCCATTAGTACTGAAAACTGACAAGCCCAGCTGCAACAGCAAAATGGCAAGTTTGAAAGAAAATGTCGAAAGCGCAGGCAAAGCTTTCCTGGTTGGACCCTCAAAAGACCCAAATGCAGCGACTCCCGTTCCCTACCCCCCCACACCTTGGTGAAGGTCAACTAAGTCAGCAGGTTTTCTTCAGCCCACACTCCAAGGTCAGGAGGAAATTATAAGGAGTACTGTTTTATTTTTACTTTCATTTTCAAAGGAACTAGGTTGAGGGATATGAAAACAGAGTCGGCTAAAGCACTTTTGCTGAGAATGCTAATATACATTATGCCTCTTTTCAGACAGTGGCGTTGCAGGCATCAGTGGCTCAGCAGTCCTGGGCTTCTAAAGGCCACACTTTAAACCCTGGCAACCTCTTAAGTTATGACTCTTTCTTCTTCTTCTTCTCCTTGTTTTTCTGTTTTCATTCAGCAGAGTTATATGGTGTCTGTGTTCCGGGAGTTACAGTAATAGCAATTGTGAGCATTCCTTGTGATTGTACAGTTGATTGCCCAGGGGGGAAAATGACAACTCCAGATTTCCAATAGACCTCATATTTGCAGAGATATGAGTTCAAGCAAGGGCAGCCAACTTGTCAAAATCTTAAGAGCCAAGACACAAGCTGAATCTAACTTTAGTTAAAAGGCTGGATGTGAGTTTTGTGCCGTTAAAGCCCTGGGGACAGGGTGGCTAAACAAATAGTGTTCGTCATTCATTTAGGTGAAAAATCTAGCTGCGAATGGTCAGTGAATCAAGGATAGATAAGAACAGACAGCCAAATAAGAAAACCAGTGTTGAGCAGGAGTTCCATATTTTTACCCCTGTGGGTAGAAAGGAAGCAGTGAATAAGTAGAGCAGCTATGCTCTGCCTCAGGGGTGTGCTCCCCAATGCCCACTATTTAGCAGGTGGTGGCAGGGTGGCATTAGGACGGACAAGAGCAGGTCCCTCAAGTCAATTTTATAGCCACCTGTACCATCAGGCCAGTGTGTGCTTGGGGGTTCCCTACTTCTTTCTTTACCTCTGATTGTATTGTGTGTCTTACCAAGCTGCTGATGTGTTTCCTGCTGCTCTAAACCCCCCAGGGAGGTCTGGGAAGTCTCTGAAGTCCTGCAGCTCAGAGAAACCTGCTTGCCCACTGCCCAGCAGCTGGCGAGCCTCGGACTCTCCCTGGTTTCCCACCAGCCTTCCATGAGCTCTCCCTTTGGCCGAGACATCTGCTCTGGGAGAGGAAGGGACCTCCCCTTGCACTTGCTTCATCTGCCAGAGTACAGGCTGGGCCCTGGTCAGAGAGCTCCTCAGTGAGGGCCAGGCAACTTGCAGAAATCAGGCCTGACTTGGACGCAGAGCCGCGTTGTGGATGGCCTGCCTGGAGCCTGTTCTCGCACTCAACCCACTAAACCTGGCTGTGGCTTTGACTCTGCCTTCAACCCTCCTTCATCTGTCCTTGGTGCTTGGTGCTTCTCTGACCTGTTCCCGGCATGTGCAGGACTCAGCCTTCCTGACGTAGTTCCGGACCATCCCCGGGACCCCATCTGAGGCCCGCTTGCACTCCCTTAGGGCGCCTTTTCTTCTCTGACTAAAGCAAATCTTTGGTTTGGCTGAAGACAGCTTCCTGGCTTTCCTTCCTCTTTGGACTCTTGGCCCCGTGTGCCGACTCTTCATTTGTGGGACTGTGGCTTTGGTTTCATGCTCAAACCTTCCTGTCTGGGCCCGACGGCTGCTCTCGCACCCACTCTTCCGAGGTCCTGTGCTGTGAGTTATTGGCGCACCACACCCGAGAATGCTGCGAAGTGTCTGCACAGGGGAGTAGGAAGGGCTGCTGGGTAAGAGAGCAGAGGGCCAGGGCCAGAGCCACAAACAAGGGAGAGGTTAGAGGGTGAACTAGAAAGGTGGGTCCCAAATGGGCCACAGCAGCAAAGCAGAGCCTGACTGCAGTGGGGACGCAGGCGCCTCCCCAGAGAATGCTCAGAGCCACCCTGCAGGAGGAGGATGGGTGAGAAATGACAGGAAAAGAATTCGTGCCTAGGAGGTGGTCCGGATGAAGTCCAGAAGCAGTACCAGCACCTCTGCTGCAATTTCCCGTGCTCTGGCCCATGTTTGTGAGTGAGGCAGATCCATTTAAAGCTGCTGTGAGATGAGAGATGTTGGCTTGGCATCCGTAAAGATTAAGCATCTCCAGCCACAAGCCTCAGTCCTTATAAGGTTAGAGGTCTGAGGTTCGAGAGGAGTCCAGGAATGGGAGCTAGAGGCGTGCTTGCAGGTGCGCAGAGAGACCGGGAATCTTCAAGGTCCTCTGATGAAAGGGTCGCTTCAGATTGCAAAAAACAGGTCACCATAAAGCAAGCGTAGGGAGCGAGACAACAGCGATGGCACCGCTGCGTGTTAGGCAATGAGCCTCTCTTTGTATCTACATGTATCACGTGCACGCACACCCGTGTGTGTAAATATACACACACACACACTAATACCTACGTGCACGCACATATGTAAAACCTTAGTCTTCACAACATCACACGAGTAATACCATTTCAGAGACGAGGTAACGAAGACGACAAGGTATGCCTTTCAGACACTCCGTGCCTCGGCCCTCCCGTGTCTGCGTCGTGATTCTATCCTCTTTAAGAAGCATCAGAACTAAATTTTATTAACAACAATTCCAGCTACAAATGATTACACTTGGCTTGAGAGCAGCAGACACTCTTCTCCACTTACCCAGATCTGAGATGTGCAAGACGGTCCTGAGGGGGAATTTCTGACTTGCCTTGAAGAGGGGAAGAGAATTCTTAAGAAACATTTGTTTAAACTTTTCATGAAAATGAAAATTGAAAGAATAACTTCATGTTCTGTGAGTTGATTCTTTTGTGGAATATTTTGGTAATGATCAGGAGATGCATTTAAAATAATGGTGGAAATATCAGATCAAATATTCATCTTCACTTTTTGGCGTCATTTTTTCAGGTCTGCACTGAGGGGAAATAAAGTGTGTGGAGAAATTGGCCCAATAATTTGAATATTTGTGTATTTCAGTGTGTCTAAAAGCAGAAAAGAACAGGTTAGAGGAGGAAAGAGGACATTAAAAGTTACATGGTTTCGAGAGGCGGAGCAAGATGGCAGCCGAGTAACAGCTTCCTTGCGGCTGGGCACGGTGAGACTGGGGAGAGAGGACTTCAGGCATCTCTGGCAGGTGGGATCTACCCAGGAACTTCCCCTTGGGGACACAGGG
>CAUYRH010173819.1:0-10577 GCA_963574655.1 Perodicticus potto
GAGTGAGTCCTGGATGGATGGAGTAAGTGCTGGATGGTTGGAGTAAGTGCTGGATGGATGGAGTGAGTGCTGGATGGTTGGAGTGAGTGTTGGATGGACAGAGTGAGTGTTGGATGGACAGAGTGAGTGCTGGATGGACGGAGTGAGTACTGGATGGACGGAGTGAGTCCTGGATGGACGGAGTGAGTGCTGGATGGACTGAGTGAGTGCTGGATGGACGGAGTGAGTGCTAGATGGATTGAGTGAGTCCTGGATGGACAGGGTGAGTGTTGGATGGACGGAGTGAGTGCTGGATGGATGAAGTCAGTCCTGGATGGTTGGAGTGAGTGCTGGATGGATGGTGTGAGTGTTGGATGGTTGGAGTGAATGGTGGATGGACAGAGTGAGTGTTGGATGGATGGAGTGAGTGCTGGATGGACGGAATGAGTGTTGGATGGATGGAGTGAGTGCTGGATGGACAGAGTGAGTGCTGGATGGACAAAGTGAGTGCTAGATGGACCGGGTGAGTGCTGGATGAATAGAGTGAGTGTTGGATTTGGATGGACAGAGTGAGTGCTGGATGGATGGAGTGAGTGTTGGATGGACACAGTGAGTGCTGGATGAATGGAGTGAGTGCTGGATGGATGGAGTGAATGCTAGATGGTTTGAGTGAGTGTTGAATGGACTGAGTGAGTGCTGGATGGATGGAGTAAGTTCTGGATGGATGGAGTGAGGGCTGGATGGACAGAGTGAGTGCTAGATGAACTGAGTGAGTGCTGGATGGACAGAGTGAGGGCTGGATGGACGAAGTGAGGGCTGGATGGATGGAGTGAGTGCTGGGCGAGCTGACACCTGGGTTTCTCCATTTGATTGTCCTCATGTTCCTAGGGGTCTAGCAATGGCTGAAACAAAAAGTGCCAAGAAAAGGGCCACAGTGAGGAAAGCCAGGAGTGGGGAACACCCTCAGAAAAAGTGAGGTAGATCTAAAGACCTAGGGGGCAGAAATCCTGCAGGATCCTGACAAAAGGCAAACTGTCAGCCAGGAGAGTCTGATGGGGCCTTAAGGAACAGGTTGAGCAGAGCCCAGAGCATGTGGCACTCTGGCTCTTTCTTTATTAAATGTTCACTCAAGGAACCAACTAATGCAGGGAACTCAAGACAAGGCACCAGAAAGACAAAGGCTACATCTGAGGCAGAGACGTTCTTGTAGTCAACAGGTGACTTCCTCCAACTCACTGGAATGGCTGGAAGCTGGAGAGACCCTAATCAGGAATCAGGCATCTGGTGGATAGGGGGAGGCCAGATGACCCAGTCTCTGGCAGGGGAGAGTGGTGAACACCTTACGGAAGTCCTACAGGAGGCCAGCTGGTCCTCAGACCATGGGAGTAGAGTGGGCTGGGTGAGAATGCTGTAATCAGTAGGAAGAGGCCCCCTCCAATCCTGGGGTGGGGTCTGGTGGAGGTGAGTAAATCCCACCGGAGGATAGCCAAGGCCCTGGAGTCTCATTGGGGGTTCTGCAATTAAGGGAAGTATCTGAACACCCCTTGCAGACAGCAGTGAGATCCACTCCCTTGGGTGAGCTGCCTCCATTTCCGATGGTGACACAAAGCCTGAAGAAGATTGGAGACCCAGAAAGACAGAAAGGAGAACGGCAGAAGAATTCCTCCTGTTGTTCCTGAGACTCTGAGCTGGGAGAGAGACAGGCTATGGAGGAAGATGATGGCTATTTCCACAATCACACAGCTGAAAGCCTCACTGCTTTACAGACAGACAGTCCTGTGGCAAGGCAGATCCCAAGGATGCTGGGACAGACCAGCTGAGTTTGTGTAGGCTATGCCACATACACGGCACCCAGAGTCCTACCTCGTCCTGTAGCATGCATCAAGATGGACTCAAATACCACTTCAAAGGCCTGAGGACAATTTGCATCACCCCTGGGATATCTGGAAATCCTCAGGAGCTTGTTTGTGGTCAGCCTGGCTCTGTGTTCCTGTTTCCAATGAATTATTCAGTTTCTGACTCAGCCCTCCAATCTGCAGGTGGCATTTTTGCATTAAGGTGACCTACATGTGGAACTTGGCCTTTTCCAATGAGTTTTCACTGAAAAAACCTCTCCCCCTAACCTGTGTGAACACTTGTGAAATAAATAGATCTTGAAGGGATAAGGCAGCTGCGTGGGGGTGGGGTATGTTACATCAGAGCAGAGCAAATGACTTCAGATTCTGAAGCAGACTTCCTGGTTCTTAGTATCCTGGTTCTCAACCACGGGGCTCACCATCTTCCTTCTTTTTCCACTTTCCCCTCTCCATAACTAATCTTTTCTGCCCTCTCTTGACCCCAAGCTTCCATTGAATTTGAATTCAGAGAAGTTTAATTATCTTTCAATGACCTCATCTTCAGCTAAGTCAGGATCTCACCTTCTAACCCCAGATGTTTATCAAGGTCCTTAACAAGGATAGTCCCCTCTGAGAGGAAGTTAAAATAACTTTTCTCACCGTGTCAACCCTTAATGAAGGCAGATTACAAAAGAGGATGGGTGCTGGGGAGAGTGAGGACTTCTATAGCCCCTGTGAAATCGGGGAAGCCAGTTCAACAGGCAAAAGTTGAATACAAGGGTCTTCATTCTTCCCCTACCTGGGGAAGTGTTCCCTATGCCAGCGGGGGGAACCATGTTCTTGATTTATCTTCTCCAAAGAACAAGGAATGACTCTGGACTATGGTGGTAGATGCTCTTTCCAGATCAGCTACTAATCAAAGAAGCCAGCCCTAGACCTGGTAGCCATCCTAACAGAGGTATTTTATAGAGATAAGAATCAAACAAAAATGTAATCCTCCCTAAGCTACCTTAGAAAAAGGGAAATGAACCATCTGTTCATCTTCTGTCCATTCAATGCCCTCCCTAAGAAATGTACAAGCGAATAGAGGGAACTTGGTTGTTTACCAGTCAGACAGGCTCTGCATTGAATTCCTTAGATATGTGATCCTATTTAATCTTCAGAAAGAATCTTCAAAATTTGTCCAAGAGATTTATCTCCATTATATGGGTGGAAAAAACAAGCCTTGGAGAAGTATGGGGACAGGTTCAAAGTCTTAAAGTCAGTGAGAGGCACAGAATGATTAGAACTCAGTTCACCCTCCTCCAAATCCTAGTGGCTTTCTATTATTGTCCTAATAACAGAAATAATGGCCCACAATGGCTGCATATGCAGGGCAGCAAAGCTGAGACTGGGAGAGAAAAATGTCCCCAGGATGGAAGAATACAGAAAGGAGCAAAGACACAGAGATGGGGGAGGGGCTCTGCACACACAGTCTTTGCATCTTCAGTTCTTAGTTTTCCTTTAGTTCTTTGTAAGGCACCAGTGGGAAAAAATGTATCTCAGATGGACAAAGGGCAAAGCCATTTTGTCCCTGTCTTGTGCTGCCCATGCTACTTGTCCTTTCACATCCCCTGCAGAGTGACATGTGGTAGTAGAGCCGGAAGAACTTGGAGAATGACGACTGTCACCCCAGTCACACCTGTAAGCAAGGTGCTGTGCTACAACATATAACCATTATAAATTTATAATTTATTTACTTCTGTCAGCAGCATTTTGAGGTGTTACCGATCAGCCTCATTTTCTAGGTAAGGAAGCTAAGAAAATTAACAAGTCTACAATTAATCAAAAAGCTAGTCTATAACTTCTCTCATCTCTGGGCACTTTTTATTTCGAGCTGTTGATGTCCTCTACCTTTCATTATAATTATCATATATTATCATGCCTCTTCCCCTCAAAATTGTCTCTTGGAGTGATCTTGTATTAGAGTCTTTCCAGAATACTCTACAGGGCATTCTTTCAATCGCTTTCTTTTCAACAAGCATTTCTTTGATGAACACGTGTTCATCTTAAACCATCTAAAGCAATGCTAATGCGGGATTATATGAAAGACTTCTGGCCACAGAGGAAAGAAGGAAGCAAAGAAATCTACACACGTTTGGGAATTATTCCAGAGGATCTGTCCCTGTAATTGTTAAGTGTTGGAGGTCACAGCCAACAAGCCATATAAAGACCATGTTAGAGATCACTCTTAGTATATACCACACTTTAAAGAAAAGTGACAATCTTAGGAGATCATAAATAGGGAGAAGATTATTGTGGCTTGGGGTAAAATTTGCAATGACGACATCAGACTTAGATACAGAAAGTGGTGAATGTCAAGCCACCTAGATGGATATGAAAATGCTGTGCTCTAGAAAACAGGCTTGAAGGATGACTCTAGCGAAGTTCAAGACACTGGTGTCAAAAGTGCATTGGAAGAGTCTGATTAAAGTACCGCAGGCCTCTTTGCCTACAGTGGAGGTCTGTTTGCTGTCTGTGGTGAATGTATCCTGCCTTGTAAGCTTTCTTACTCTGTAAGCCTCTTTCTCTTCCTTGATAAACTTTGTTTCACACTTGCCTTAAAAAAAAAAAAAAGTACTGCATTGTGGAGTGGGTAAAGAAAATATTTCCACATTGTAAACATGATGTGATTTTTAAATATGTGACTTAAACTATTAACATATTAATCAATATTTATCAATTAATAAATATATGATTTTAAGTATGTCAGAATAATTTAAACATAACAAATTATTATTTATAGTCATTTGCCTATTTTATTTACATCCTAATACATTTTTATCACAACAAATATAAAAGTCAACACATGACTTAAATGCTCATTATGTAAATGGGGACGTCCTAATATCTGGAGCCACCTTACATGTGGTACTTTGTCTTGTATCCACTACTCCACTCTCTTGGAGGTGACCATTATACAGGGTGTTCCAAAAGTCATCCCTAAAGTCTCCATACATAGGGAAAATGGGAAATTATAGCTGAATAGATCTTTATTTATAAAATATTCATTATAAAAGTTTGCAAGATATTTACAAAATATTCTCAATGTATTGGCAACCTCTTTGTAAAATTTCATAATGAGTATTTAAAAAATAAAGGTACATTTACCTATGGAAGATGTGAGTATTTAAATCTTCTTCTCTTCTGCGTGAGGCGAAATTTCACAGGCAGGGCTATCTCTGGGTGGTGACTTTACTGCTGACTTTGGGACATCCTGAATTTTAGCTTGCAGGTGGTTCAGCCTAACATATCAAAGGATGTTGAATTGTTGCTGTCATTTTAGAGGCAATGAAACAGAAATTTCAATGGCTTAGGAAACTTGGCCAAAGCACATAGCTAATTCTGAGCAGAACTGGTTCTATGAGTTTCCTGAGCTCCTGGCCAGAGTATAAGCCACTATTCCAAACTGGAGTGCAAGAAAATCTTTTCTCTTTCCCCATTAGGGAGACATCCCGTCACAGGGCAAAGACTTTATGAAGCCATGGAAGGTATCTATAAACCTGTGTCATTCCTGGATCTGGCCAATACGCAGGGCAACACGCCTTGTGTCTGTAAGTTTGGCCCTTTGCCAGTTCATTATCAATCCTTGATAGCTGGGAAGCAGAACTGGCAACGTTTGATCATTTGGTTTAGAAATCTCACTTTACACCCCCCCATATCAGCTATTATCTTTTTTCCTCGCATTCTTCTCAACACACTATAGCACTACACACCGCTGATGCACTGTGTGTAAAAAGAGCACTGGCCAGGAGCCCTTTGAGAGGATGAGCTCGGTAGAAAACTGTGCAGATGTGCGATAATGCAAGAAATCCTGGAGAAAGCATTGTGGTGGACTAGGCGTTGCAGCGAGGTTGCTAATGCTGCAAGTTGGCATACATTCAATCTCTGACATTAAATTTAGTCACAGAGGAAGGTATTTTTTAAATTACATTTTACTGAAATTTTGAAGATATATTCCCACAAGTTTAAGAATGCAGTCTCTAAATAACACTTTAAGAATTCCACTTTAAAGAAATGTTAGCAGTCCCGTAATGAAGCAATGTATGGAAGATGTGAGTATTTAATTCTTCTTCCCTTCTGGGTGAGGCGAAACTTCACAGGCAGGGCCGTCTCTGGGCGGGACGTAGTCAGTTGTGAGTTATTTTCTGTCTTGCTGCCTTCCCACTGTTTAACTGATCGAAAAGGCTTCGAGGCTCTCTCACCACACTCTTCTTTCTTTTCCTCCTCACTCTAGGCCCACACTAAAAGCATCCCTCCCAAAATCATTCCTCCTGCAGCCTCAGCTAGGAACGGTGTGTCTCCCTTGAAAGAGCATGTGGAAAGGGCTCAAGGACCAAAGGCCTCCGTGTTCAGGAGTGACATGTGTTGGGAGACTCAGAGAACCCTGCCTGGGGTCTCTCAGGGCCTTCCCAGGACTGAGGAGAGCGACCCACATGGATGACCCCGATAAAAGGGGAAGTCCTAGGGAGTTCACGCCCTGTTCTTCACCTTCCCTTTCTCTCCACAACTGGCTCCAACTGCCCCTCCAAGTCCACCTCTTTGGATGGGGCTGGCCGGCCTACTCACTGAGGCATGTCTCTGCCAGAGAGGGTTTCTGATTCAGGTTGCTGGTCAGGGCGGGTAAGGAATCTGACGTAGAGAGGACTGCCTGTGCTTGAATCCCAGAGTATCTACTGTGTTGTCAGCACATTGTCAAGAACACTCACTGTGACTCCTGTAAGTGTCAATCTTCGAGTTACTACAAACTTGCTATTTCAGGAGGACCAAAGGATTAACAAAAGACAGTTAATTCTTAGCACGATTATAATTTTTTGGCATTTGCATCATTTTTCTCTTCTGTGCTTTATATGTCTGTCTCATTCTCAACACAAATCCTTCAATGGGGTCTCATTGTTCTGAAGACAAACTCCAGACCGCTATAGACCCTCAGGATGGGGCCTCGATGACCTCTCTGGCCTTGTTTGTGCCATTGACCCCTTTCTGTGCACTTCAGCCATCTTGTCTTCTTCCTGGGGGAGGCTTTTCCTCATCCCTCAGTCCTAATCATGTTAGGGTAGAACCCATTTCAGGCTGAAAAGAATTTTCACACAAAGATTATAATAGTTTTGAAGAAAAAAAATGTTTATTTTAATTCCAGTATGTGGGAAGGGCGTCACACAAAAGAAAGAAAGGAGAAGTATCAGCCTCAAGGGTAGGGAATTTGGGAGTTTTATTAGGGGGACAAAGAGAAATAAAAAATGTGATTGCTGAAATGTCAACTGATAGCAAAAACAGCTATGAAGCTGCTGCCTCTGTTCCCTGTACCTTTTTTTTTCTTTTCTCTATGAGGCTGGCTTATTGGAGTTCTTGAAAAGTTGTCTGTCAGGAACTAAAGTGGTGGGTTTGCAGCACTGCTGTCTGCTTAGGGCTCTTCAAGATTATGACAATGGATGCTTAGAGATACTGAGTTAGACCATAGGTGGTTGATTAAAAAAAAATGGGAAATCGTGTTGCAAGTTTTGTCTTCAAAGGGACAATTATGTGTTATGAGTTTATTCCCCTTAGTTTCTACTTGATAGTTTATCTTTTTCTGCTAACCTGTTTATTAGCAAGGCTGTCCTCTCCAGTCAGCACCCCACCCATCCTCTCCTTAGTTACATACTTTCTTAGCAACCTAGCAATTTCTACAGGACTCATATAATTGTAATTAAGCAGTTAATTGAGTAACTAATTAAGTATTTACTCCACATTTTTGTCAGCTTGTGCAGGGCAGGTATCTCTGCCTTATCCCCCATGAGTGCAGACCTGTGTCTTATGTGTACAATGGGTACCCAGATATTGTTGAATGAAGAATGGGAGGGGGGGCCAGAATGTCTGCGTGAACACACTGAATATGGGTGGGGTGTGGACAGAGGCACAAAGTCTGGGTGGCTGGTGAAGTCAGCCAGGGAACGGGTTGGCAGGCCAGCTGAGGAAGGCAAGCTCAGCCATGTAGCATTTCATCCCTAGACCTCAGATAGTCCTGCTGGAAGGACTCCTGCAGTGCTGAGTGGAGAGAAGCTTCTGGAATTTGGCTTTCTGAATTCGTGTTTTTCTGAGCAACACAAGATTGGAAGGAAAAACAATTTAGGAGAAATACAACATTCCTTTGTTACTTGAAAGTTTGGTCAATCCTCACGGGAATAAGACAAGTAGAAGTGGCCAAACTGGTTCTTCCCCATGGACAGCCCAAAAGGGACTCTGGTCACCTGTGGGCTTTGGGGTGTTTCTGGTTTCAGCTGAAATTACTCTGCTAGCTTTGGAGTCCGAAAGACAGAAGATTTGGGATTAAATCTCCCTTTCCCTCTGTTCGATGTGTGAACTCAGGCAAGTGACGCAACCTCTCTGTGAGCTTTCCAAATGGACACGATTCCTGGGTTAATATGGGAAGTAACAGATCCTAAATGAAGTGCCATGGGGAGAACAGCTAAAACTACTGCTGGTTTTGTTACTATGTGAGCTCTTGGGGGAACCTTGGCTCCAATCTCTGTAAACTTTGACCCTCCTTTTACTGGGGGTTAATTAATAAACCATCATGAAGTATTTATGACTCATGGGAAGTTTGTTTTTCAAATAACAGACAATGCTTTTCTTTTAACAGCGCTTTAGTCCCATTCAATCCAACTGCACACTGATTGAAAAAGTTTATGGTTCAGGTTCCCTTCTGCAATTAATACTGTCTCAGGCGATGAGAAGGGACACCACCCTCATTCTGCCAGGAACCCCCAGGAACCTGCCCTCAGGTGTAGAGCCAATTGCCAGGTAGTGTGAGGACGAGCACAGGAGATGCACATTCCTGAGCGGTGAGTGGAAAGCTTTTGTTTGTCAACTCCTTATAAGGAGCGAGTTATCGGTTCTACAGATAGGTCAGCGCAATTTCTCTTTCCTCGAATGGCTGAAATCTGCTTTTGTCCTCAGAAGGGTGGGGCGGTGACTAAACAGGGTGAATATGCCAGCACTCTCCGTCCAACCAGGAGGATGTGGACAGACCCTTGCAACAGAGCTGGGTGTTTTGTCTGATCTTGGGGACAAAGCTAGGGATCCTAGGGATGCTCAGAGGACAAACTTACCCTCACCCCCAGAGGCAAGTCAGCCAAAAGAGTCAGGTTTGCAACCTGGGGCCGGCCACGAGACAAGGCATGGTATAAGGAACTGGAGCTGTGTGTTCGTTCTCATCATCGACCTTTCCTCCCTTCCCTCACTGGTAGATGGTCCTTGAGAAGTCTAATGTTAAACAAGCGGCCGCTGGAGGAGCAGGGGATCTGGAACGTAAGGGTTGAGACTTTTTCTCCTCTCCGAAGGATCAGCTCTTTACACCTCACAGAGCAAGCATGTGGACCCCAAGGCTACTCCCGAGATCTCTGAAGCTCAAGCCTGGCCTCCTGTCACTACACAGACACTTGCTGAGCTCCGCTGTGTGCCCAGCACTGGGCTCAGACATCAGTCCAAAGAAGCAGCTACCGTCTTGACCCCAGAAAGATTCTTTCTAGTTTAGAAGTGAAAACACACCTCTCTGCCATCCCCTCTCCCTCTTTCTTCTAACCCTCAGGGCTTTTTCAAGCTTTTATTATCGATCTAGTGTTCTGCTCTTACTTTCCACAGCCTGGGATAGGGTCAACTTCCCAATGTTCCCTTTCTGGTTTTCTGATATCCTTCACAGACTCCCTTGCCTTTTTATGCAGCAAAAAATAACAGGAATGGAGAAACTGCAAAGTTCCCAAATCTTTACTTTTCTTCCTTGCTGAGGGAAGTTAAATGGGTACAACTTTTCTGCCCAACAAAGTGGCAATATTGCCTTTAATAGTTCATATACTGTCGCTCTTCCCCCTCTCTGGTCCTCTGGGACCTGTGCATGGTGTCCCCATCCACAGGTAGCTCCCGCAGCAGGCCATGTGCTGGCCCTGGGTGGGCTGCCAAGTGACAGGGCTTGGCTGAACTAACAGTATAGCAAGAGACACATAAATTAAGAGATTGTGGCGTCTGAAAATGCCATGCTAAAAAACAAGATTTTTATAATAATATTGAGGAACATTCCACTGATGCTCCCAGAAAAAAGGTCTTTAATTTGATTAACAAGAACATGACGGAGCTTGAAATCTCCCAAACAGTTGGCTGCTTACCTCAACAGAACAGCTGGACAAGCTGTGCAAAGCCTTGGTGAACTACGTAAGGGCGTCTACGGCACAAAGAAAGTTCCTCATCTTCTCTCAAATCGCAAGGCAGTGCCCTAGAAAGGGAGCTATGACATGGCAAATAAAGAAAATGAACTGGTTTGTGCAGGCCACCCGCCTGAAAAATTAGGGTAGTTGACTATATTAATATCTGGTCAATTCCAGTGATTCTGATTATTCGTAGACAGAAAGCTATAGGTTGCTTTTTGCCTGAGGTTTCTCAAGACCATGAAACAGTGGCACAAGCTTTGTCAAGGTCAAATTTGAGATTCAGTGTGATTTTAATTTTGTGGAGAAAAGGAAGCATAAGTGAATGTGTAGCTTATTTGGTGAGGATGGGAGATCTTGGCGTTGGGTAGATTGCCTTCCTGTGTTTGCCAATGGTTTACAGCAGGGGTCCTCAAACTACGGCCCGCGGGCCACATGAGTTGGTGTGAATTGTATTTGTTCCCGTTTTGTTTTTTACTTCAAAATAAGATATGTGCAGTGTGCATAGGAATTTGTTCATAGTTTTTTTTTTAAACTATAGTCC
>CAUYRH010173820.1:0-29280 GCA_963574655.1 Perodicticus potto
GCACTGCTTCCCCAGCAACATGGGAGAAGAAAAATAAATCCAGAAAGTGAGGGGAAGCAGATAGAATATAAAACCAGCACATTGTACCCCATGATTGCATTATTGTACACAGCTATGATTTGATAATAAAAAACCCCCTTATGGCCATTAAGAAGTCACTCCCCATTTCTTCTCCCCTGATCACTGGCAACCATTAATCTACTTTATATCTGTATGAGTTTACTTATTCTGAACATTTCATATAAATGGAATAATACACTGTGTGGCCCTTAAAAAAAAAAAAAAGAAGTAAGAGATGGATAGAGCTAATCCTGTTGTTAGCTCAGTCTGAGGATCAGTCCTTCTTAATCTACTCACACAATTTTCATTTATACCATCCAACAAATTCTCGTTTTTGTTTAGGTTAACTTGAAATTTTTTTGGTCATTTCTGGGCAAAAGAAACCTAATAAAACAGTCTTGATGTGTATCAGTTGGACCTGGTTAAAGATATTTATGGCAGATAGGTGCAATAGACAATTATTTAGCCTTAGATCTATATTGATTGGTATGGAAATATATTCATAACATATTGTTGAGTGAAAAAAAAAATCTGTATTTGTAGTATGATCCAGTTGAAGTAAAATATGTTTTATGTGTAACACTATGGGCATATATGTATATGTAAGCATATGTTTATACAGATGGGTCCCGACTTAAAATTTTTGATTTTATAATGATGCAAAAGCGATATGTGTTCCATGGAAACTCTGCTTGAAGTTCCCACACAGCTGTTCTATTTTTCTATTTCAGTACAGTATTCAATAAATTACATGAGCAATTCAATACTTTACTATAAGATTGACTTTGTGATACATGATTTTGCCCAACTTTAGGCTAGCATAAGTGTTGTGAGCATGTTAAGGTAGGCTGGACTAAGCTATGCTATTCAACAGATTAAGTTTTTTATTTAAGATAGTTTCAACTTACAATGGGTTTAGTAACCATCATAAGTTGAGGAGCATTTGTGTATGTGCATGCATGTTTATAATTTTTAATTCCCACTGAGAATACACTATAAAGAAACTCAGCTGAGAAGATTGGTGAAAAAAGCCAAAAAAGGGGCTCAGCTGAGATTTTTGTTCTTACATATGGTTTTATTTAAGACTAAGTAATGAAAACTTTGGAAATTGAATTTATGTGATAAATGGTAAACAAAGAAAATCAAAGTGGTTCTGTAACTGAATTTGTTGTTTGCCTACAAAAGGAGAGCTGTGTCACTCAGGTGAGAGTTCAGTGTCATATATCTCTAAGCAAGAGTTTAAAAGGTGAAATATAGGGCAAAAAGGAAAAAGCACAACATTAAGGCAAGTTACGAGCACAGTGCTCTAGTTGGCACTGATACCTGGAAACTGGTTTCAAACAAATTTGGGATGGGTTGCTTAAGAGTCTAGTGAGCCCAGGGTCAATCAGTAGATGCACTTAAGTTCTTATGCTCCATGGTAATAAAACTAATACATCTTTCCATTCATAGGTATCATCTTACATATGTTGAGTTCATAAGATTGAACCATATCTTTGTAGTTGAATAAGTGTATGCACCTGAAAAACATGTCGTTCATGCTCTTGATCATCCTGCAAAGATGTCAACTTGACATATGAAATGAGGACTGGTCAGATGGCTATTATAATGGAGTAAGGAACCCTTGTCTTTCTGGAACCTAGGATCAAGATAATACATGAACAAGCCTCATGAATTTCTAATGAACTGCCCTGTGGTTGCTGGCTGGGGGCAAAGTTGAGAACCCACCACCTGAAGGACCCTAAAGATGGGTCCTTATTTGGGTATTTAGCAGGAATTGCATCTACTGTATCACGTCTAACTTTGAAATGTTGTGGAAAGACCAGTGAGCCCTTTATGTGACAAGGGATCAGATTTTCTCATTACTGTTCAACAGCTACATGACCTCAAATGAGTTTCTTTACTTCTTGAAACTATTTCCTTATCAATGAAACAGAAAGGTAATTTCCTCCCCATGTAGTAGTCATTAGATATAATTGAATTTTATGTGCATGCTATGAATTATTATGAGAGGTTAATGTTTATTGGGTTCTTATTATTATTGTCACTTGCACTGGAATTATGATGATGTCAACTTTCAGGGAAATAATTTGCTTTGACCATTGGATATCTGGCTGCTAAAAATGATGAAAAGGCTTATTACAGCCTTTCAAAAGAAAGCAAATAAAACTGAGGGCAAAAAAAGAGGAATTGCATTTGCAAAGTAGAATTTAATATGCAATGCATAAACTGCCTTCTAGAGATGACTTAGAGCACTCAAGAAAGGCTTGTTGGTTGGTTGATTTGATTTAGAACAGCAAAGTCCATGAAAATAAACACTAACCCATCTACCCAGGAAGGGATTTGTGAATCAAATAACTTTTGGTCAACAGGCCTAATGACAATATGAGAAATTCAATCTACTCCACATCTGTTTTCACATATTAGATTAGAATATTGTGGCTTTTTGTGGCAGAAATCAAGTGTTTCCACTGCAAGTTGAAAGTATGTGTCAGTTTAGTGACCAAAGAAATATAAGTTGTACCACTACTTAGGAATATAATGAGGAGTATAAATAGCATATAAGGGTAAGACAGTAATGAAATACTGTGAACCAAAACACAATTCTTCTAGTGAAATGTGCTGAAAACTATTTGCAAGGCTCCTTTCAAAATATGGTAAAGTCTTCCAACCCAATAAAAACATACAGAGCTCGATAAAGAGTAGGCACAAGATGTGAACAGGCACTTCACTGAGGTTACTATAGGAGTGATAGATAAGCACATGAAAACGTTTTCAACATCATTAGTCATAATGAAAATAGAAATTAGAAGCACAATGAAATAGCACGATAGGCTCCCCAGAATGGCTTCAATTAAGGCTGAGCAGAATCTGTGTTGATGAGGATGTGGAGGAACAGAGTCACTGGTGGAAATGTGAAATGGTACAACCATTTGGGAAACAATTTAGCTTTCTTATAAAGGTAACACACACCTACTTTTGACCTAGAAATTACCCTTCTAGGTATTTACCCCCAAAGAATGAAAATGCATGTTTAAACAAGTGGAGCAGAACAAGCTCTATCTGAGAGCTGCTTTGTCCCAGCCTTGACTCTGTGGGGTTTCAGTGAGTCCCACCACCTCTCTGAGAGCCACCTTCTCATTTTACAAGGACTGCTAGGGTTAAAGGATTTCTAAGATTCTTTAAAGACTTAGCCTGGCTAAGATTCTTTGAAATATTCCCTTGTGATATGACTCTTAGAAGCCATGAAAACTGTGCCCACTTGCCACCAGCATAAGGGATCAGGTTGTAATAGCCCCAAATATTTGCCGGTTCTTCAGGAATTGTCTCCTTTTCAGAGGAAAGCTCTTCCCCATCACCTTCCCACCAGGGCTGTAAGGAAACAAGGACAGAGTTGTATTAGTGAGCACATCTCTTATTACATGCATTAATGAATCTATTCATCAACAAATACTTATTAAACACCTGTTACATACAGGGCTTCGTGTTGAGAACTGGCTTTGGAGGAATCCACAGGTATAATGAGACACATTTTCTGCCCTCACAGAGATGACTATCTGGTTCAAGTACAGACAAAAATATATCATGAATATACAGGACGTGAATACATATCTCACCGGTGAGGGCTACAAAAAGGGCTGTGAACCAGAAGGAGGGGAAACACTTGTTCTGATGGGGGAGGGAGGAGAGCATTAAGGACTTTTTCATGGAGAACATGACATGGGAACTGTTCCTGAAGACATGAGTTGGTTTGTGCCATGTAGAAATGGTGGGGGAAGGGAGAAGGAGATGCACAATGCTGTGACAAGCCCAGGAATGATGGGAAGCCACCTACACTTGGATAGAGGGTAACTGACACATGGTAATAGAGAAAAGTTTCAATTCATAGCGTTCGGAAAGCCTTGATGTGCTATCTACAATGTTTGTATTTTATTTTCTGAATGTTTAGGACACCTCTTGGTAGTGACAACATTCCACAAGACACTGAACCTAGATCAGGAGTCAGCAAATTCCAGCCTGCAGGTCAAATCAGGCCCATGTTGTATGTTTGTATAGCGTGCAAGCTAGGAATGATCGTTTACATTTTTAAATGATTGAAAAAAATCAAAAGAAGGATGTTTAGTAATTGAAAATTATACGGAATTCCCATTTCAGTGTCCATAAATTCCGCTAAACTAATTTATTTATATATTGTCTGTGGCTGCTTTTGTGCTCCAACAGCAAAGTTGCATAATTATGAAGGAGAGGATGCGGCCTGCAAAGCCTGAAATATTTATTATCTGGCTCTTTACAGAAACCGTTTGCCAGTCCCTGGCCTAGATAATCAAAATCTGAAACTTTTTTAAGAACTTAGTTTTTATTGATCAGTTAAGGCAAAAATGAAAACAGAACCCCCCCCCACTCCTCCTTGCCATCTTTTTATTTTCTACCCATTCACAAGATAACCTAGTGCACTTCCATAAAAAGTATTTATAGTCCAAAATCGTGATATTCCATGGCAGGTTTTTCCTTAAATGAACCTTTTTAGAGGAAGACCGCAAAAGCAATACATATTGCAGACAAATGCTAGCGTAACTGTAATGCACGGCATTACAACCTGACACAAGAAGCCACAGAACATACGTGCTGCTCAGCAGCTAATTCATACGAGCACGGAGATGAATTCATGCGAGGACACAGTGGGCCAAGTGTGATGTGGAGTGGTTTCCTCCTGGCTTTTGAACAGACTGTCTCTTTCATAGCTAATGCCTATAAAACTCAGAAGCAGCCAGGCTCAGGTCATAATTCGAGAAGGTTATTTTGCTCCTGGGAAATAAAGAGTTTGGAATAATAGGAGATTGTGGGCTCATCACTTAAAATGACTCCATTATAAAATAAGGGAATAAGTTCGCCACTGGCTCTCCAGGTAAGGTTTTCCTTATCTGCTAGATAGAAACAGATAGAAAAGACCTAAAATACTAAAAGGCCCTTAGGGATGGGAATTTTCTTTGATTCTTTTCTTGTTCTGTAGCACCTTGTGACAGTTGTCATCATCATCACATTGGTTGTCATCATTATCATTACTATAGCCATCAGTTTTGGGACATACTAGAAACTTTACATTGACGTTTACTTTTAATCTGATCCACAGTTTTAAGATGAGTACAGATAAGAGACCTGAAGCTTAGAGAAATACTTTAACACCCCTGACACAATGACAGGGCTGAACTTGAACCTTGCTCTATCAATGCCATAGTCTGTTGTCTTCCCACCATAGCACACTGCCTCTCCAGCCTCCATGATGACATATGTGGAAGCTTGGTGAGTACTTTCTAAAATTAATTTATTTTTAGAATGGTAATAAACAAAATTTATCACCTTAGCCATTTTTAAGTGTATAGTTCAGTGGTGTTAATTATATTCACATTATCGTGTAATAGAGCTCTAGGCCTTTTTCATCTTATAAAATTGAAACTCTACCCATTGAACAACAACTCCCCATTTCCTCTGTTTTTCTAGCCCCAGGCGGCTGTCATTCTATTTTCTGTCTCTATGAGCTTGACTACATTAGATATCTTATTTAAATGGAGACTGGCTTATACCATTTACCATAATGTCCTCAAGATTCATCCATGTTGTAGCAAGTGAAAGGATTTTCTTTTCTTTTTGAGACTGAACAATACTTCATTATGTGTGCACATTTTCTTTATCCATTCATCCATTGATGGACATGTGGGCTGTTTCCCCCCTTTGGCTTTTGTGACTAGTGCTGCAATGAATATGAAAGTGAAAATACCTCTTTAGGATTCTGCTTTTAATTACCTTGGATTACACCCTAATTCTATTTTTAATTTTTTGAGGAACTTCCATATAGTTGTCCGGAGAAGCTGTGCTTTTTTCTCGTTCCCTCTTGGTGAATAATTTTGAATATATGTAAGCCCGAGTGTTCCCATTGCCCTAGACATATTAACAGTACAGTGATTCTAAAAATCCTAGTCAATAATAATCTGGATTGATTACAAGAAAAGCCCCATCAGAACCACGAATTATCTGAATTATAGGACATTTTAAAATAAATTCCTTTTGTTTCACGCAGATATTTAGAAATAAAATAAAACAAACTTGTCATGTCACTTAGCAAAGGCTCTTTAGGACTCTATTTAAGGCAAGGAGAAAAATGGTGAATGGTGTAGAATTAGAAATAAGTCTTTAAGCATGAATCAAATCCGCAATAAATGTCTGATATTAATTGTCTCCAATCTACGTAGAGTTTATTCAGAACAGGCAAACTTTTGTCCAAGTTCTAAATCATTCACCAATGATGCTAAACCAATGAAACCTTAAATTTAGAGTGCTAAGCATCTAAATATCCTCTAAGTGAAATTCAAGCAGTTGTGTCTAAAACTGATCCTTGACCTTCCATGGTGTGACCATTTTATTTCAGAATGAATTATGTTAGCAGGAGTCTTCTTTTTCATTTCTGAGTCGATATTTTTCATTCATTTTTAAGTAACCATTCTTTATGCTGATGTTGCTGACATGGTCGATGAGTCTTTGGCAGCATTTAGACTTGTAGGTTTTTAAGAACCTTCTACAAATGATGTCAGTTGCTCTATCTTCCACTGACATTGCATTTGCCTCTCATTACTCATTTCATTTTTAATAGCTAACTGGACTGCCTTTGAGTATATAAACAGACTTTTTTTCTATGCGAGTGGGAGTTGAAAATCTTCAGGGTGGATGGTAGGGAATAGGAGAGGAGAGAGGAGGAAGAATATTGGGGAGAATTGGGAGAATGTGCATTTCATTTCTTTGAGAGCCATGAAGCTCTCTTCATAACCCATCTATTTTGCATGGGAGGAAATGTAAAGGAATAGTGGAATTAATTTTTATTTGTTTTTCTCACTTCTATTATATTTAGCCTAGAAGTTGCAGAACCCAAAATAAATAATTAAGAATAGGCAGACTGGCCTGGAGCAACAGCCTGGGCCCATATAACACCAGACACAGGGTTAGGAGTTCAGAAACTGGAGAGTTCTATTCACTACCTTGACAGGCAGTCACTTGGCATATATGATCATATAACCCTCTGAGCAGACTCCAGGGCTTAAGGCTATAGCTGTGGCCATGTGGGAAGGTTATAAGGCATGAAGTTATTAACATAGACTGTGAAATTTGTGCCATAGAAGGGAAATCATTGGACTAGGAACTGGGAAACGGATTCAAATTCTGGCTCCACCCGTAACTGACTGGATGGCATTGAACCACCCCATTCTGAGCATCTCCTTTCCTATATGGAAAATGTGGATGAACTTGGAGTTTAGGGTCTTGCTTCTCAAGCTGCATGGATGAAGGACCAGGTGTTTTATTTCCAATTCATCCTAAACAGATACTTCTGGTTAATAAGAATAAATTACTTTAAAAAACATGCATTTAAGTGTTGATAATGTCAAATTGCAACGTTAAGTTTCTAAATGCTTATTATCAATTTCTGCACCTATCTTGTGGACTCATGACAAACATTTGCTTTGGATAGGCAAAAGTTCTCCGACTATATTTAAGTAACACTGGTTTAGAGCAAGGGTTGGAAAACCACAGCCTGAAGGTTAAGTCTGGCCCACTGCTTATTTTTGCAAATCAAATGTTCTTGGCAAAAAGCCATACCCATTCACTTACGTACTGTCGATGGCTGTTTTCTGTGCTACAGTGGCAGAGTTGAGTTGTGACAGAGACCCTGTGGTGCCCCACATATTTACTATCTGGTCTTTTGTGAAACACTTTGTCTACCTAGTTTAGAAGGGCCAGAAAATAAGAAGCTGGATTATTTTTTTAAGGTTCTTTTGGGCACAAAGAGATATTAATTCTGCCACAATGCTTGGTAACAGGGAGAATTGGTTGTCTGACCCCAAAAGAGAAATAGCCAGAAAATGCTATCCTTTCCAGTGAATTAAATGTCTAACAGAAACACTTTGTTTGAAAGGGAAGCATTTCTGTTTTTCCCATGCCTTTATATTTTCAATGTCCCATTATATTCCGCTGTGTACCCCGATTACATATGTAATTGTATGTTTGGTCCGTATGGTCATTGTCTAGAGTTTTGGCTATCGTTTTGTTACATTTATGGAAATGTGTCCTCCCATTTCTCTCATTTCCAAAATCTATCCTATTCCTAAGCAATAATTAAGTCTCTCTGTTTATCACCAAGACATTTCTGGATTGAGCTTTAATTTATAGGTAGAATTTTGGTGATTCTTTCTAGTTGAACGGCTTTCATTTGTGGTGGTTCAAGAAGTCCCAGTAACACCCCTCTTTACTACTTGGGCTCTAACCCTATCAAGAAAACCAACATTCAGGACATTGTAGAATGTGGTATATGTTTGTGAACAAGTGAATTTCTTGGCAGCGATCTTCCAAATCAATCAGACTGAATGGACATTGCTGTTGCCACAAGGAATTATATTATAGAATTCTGGAATGACATCATGATAGAAGAGACTGGTCTCTCCTAACATTCAAAAAACCTGAAAGTGAACAGAATCCTTATCCTGAACCAAGTTTTGCCTAACACTGATCTCTTTATTTGCACAAAACTGTCCTGACACCATATTTACTGCCTCAGTGGTCAACTTAATTATCTACTCAGCCTTCCATGCTAGAAGTATCAAATTCATTCTAAATCTTTTCATTTGGCCAGTCATGAACCTTTCCTTTTCTATCTCAGATGTCTCTTGAAACCTTCCCCGGCCCCATCCCTACCACAGCTGCTTTAGTTTAGGCTATAAACTAAAACATTTAAAGTGTATTTCCTGCAATGGACACATTTTTGTTCCAAATCCCAGCCCTTGGGTTTTAGCACCTCTGCTGTGAACAGCTCTCAGTACCCTAAAGGTGTCTGACCTCAAGGACACAGAGCATTGCTTTTCTTTTCTGCCCTCTGGGGCCCTCATAACCTCTGGACAAGCACAACACAACTGGAGGTGCTGGGAAGTTGACATTCTCTGACAACTGTCAACATGGAGTGTCTCTGGATAGATGCTATAGCCACTGCCCCCTACGCTTTCAGAGGAACAATTCTGAGGAACATTCTCTACATGGATGCTCAGAGTTTCGGATGAGTATGAGTTCAAGTTATCATGGTGGTAATAAGCTCATTCATTCTGCTTTCTAATTCGATTTTTTCTCCTTCCCTGACTCACTTGCCCCGATCTCTTATTCCTGGCTTCTGGGGCTACCTCCCAAGCAAATCACCTGCTTTCTAGTCTTTGTCTCAGGCAGGTTCTTCTTTGGAAGAAAGACAAACTATCTTATTATTTATGGGTATGAAGTTGGAAGGTTTTATTACTATCATTTTGAAGATAAGAAGCCTCAAGCATGGACAGGTAAAGTAACTTGTTAAAAATTATATTTCTGGACTGTGTTATAGCTGGGAATAAACGCAGGTCCAGTCGCTTTAATAGGCACAGGATATTTTGCAAACCATTTCTAGAAAGTAGCCTCTTTGTAATTAGGCACAATGATAAATTCTTATCTGATGAGCTTTGTTCAAATGCCAGGGCCCATTTGTAGTGAGTCAAAGAATGGAGACTTTATCAGCCCTTTGTTTATTTGTTTTCTGAGCCATTCATATTACAAGTATTGTTTTCCATGTTGCATTTCTTGAAATAGTGCCAAGCGAAGCACTTTATAAACAAAACAGGCCACTCAAATAATTTAATATCATTCAAAAATCAACAAAAGTGTTCCAAAGCTGACCAATTAAGCTTTCAGAAAGGAAGTAGTCAAGATAGGCTTCCTCATTTAAAGACATTCAAATTAGCTTTAAACTCTAAGCTCTAATTTCTATTAAGCAGGGAAAAAATCCTGTCTAATTTTGAACAATTTTTTATTTTGCCTCTCTCAGTTTTTTTTTTTTTTTTTTAAAAACAAATCAGCTGTATGAAGACAGAAAAAATCCTGGTGGAAGACATTTGCCTGGCATCGTGGATGGTCGTAGATAGCAGGCGGGAGGAGAGGACATCCTAGGAATGCCCTCTCAACTTTGTTAGTCTTAGAAGGGAAATTTGGGCCAAAGGAAAAATGAAAGAGATAGGTCAGAAGCCAAACTGAAAATAGTACACTCAGCTGGGAGTTTTAAAGACATCTTTTTACTGAAGGAAATACTTAGAGGTGTGGGTAGAATGAAGCGATGTTGGGGGACCAGATTACAGCAACATCAGGAATCTGTGAGCACCCTTAGACCCAATGAGGCAAAGGAAGGAACAGAGCTACCAGGGATAGTGATAGCTGGGACCACGGGGGAGGAGACACTGACAGGAACCATGATTACAGTAGAATGGCATGGAGTTGGGAGACAGCCAACAGGGATTTAAAGATCCTTTAAACCAACAAAAAAGATCCTTAAGCAATTTCCTCTGATTACTCTTCAGGTACCTCCCATTAGTTGCACCCAACTGGAAACCAGAGGCATAGAAAGTTGAGCGATGCAGTTCATAGAAGTCAGGCTCCTAAGGCATAGAAAGATTGGCAGCAAGAAGAGAGAGAAAGATGGAGAAGGGATCTAGGGGCTGGTGAAGGAAGACGGGCCATACTCACTTTGCTAGCTTTTTAATTACTCCTAAAATTTGCGTGAGCAAAATTAGTTTCACGGAAGCTTCACCTCCCAAAAGGGTAGCACTTAATCCTGGCACTTAGAGTAACTAAGAAAGAAGCAATTGAATTAGTTTATAGCCTACACTTTAGATTATCCACTGTTTATGTAAAAATCTATACACATTTGGGTATATATTGAAGTAGACAACTATGACAATCAACCATCATAAGGATAGAAAGCAATAAGCACTCATGAAACAATGGTTTTTATTTTCCTTAATGTTTAAAAACTAACATTATGCAAATCCTTTCTCGGTTTACTGACTATTGCATCCATCTCTCAAAACTTTATTTATTCAAATTGGACAAAATTTATTTTTTTCACATATTCTTATTGGGAAAATGGAGAAATAAGCTGATGAGCTCCTGGGAGAATGTTTTCGCCCTGGTGGAATTTGGCTTGTATTGCAACGTGGTGCCGTGCTCATGAGTTTTCTTCAGTTTGTCCGTTCGTTCATTCACTCATTCAATGAGCACTTGTTGAGCATCAGGCAGTGTGCTAAGCATAAGAGATGGATACAAAAGGGTCCTTGCCTTGCTCCATATTACATGCGAGTTTGGGAGGTAGATAAGAACCGAGTAAATGCTTTAATAAAATCTGTGCAGATTATGATCAACATTGTACAGGAAATGAAATTGGTGAGGGGCTGAAATATAATTAGGGAGAGAACTAGCTCAAGCAGATAAGGTAGTCAGGGAAGATCCTTTTGAGAAAAGAACATGAAAAATGAGCCCTGAAGGTTGTGAGAGAGCTGGACCTGCAAAGAGCAGGGAGAGTTAAAACCCAGACAGTGGGAACAGCAAATGCAAAGGTCTAGTGGCATGAAAGAGCCTGAGTCTTATGACAGTGTGTCCCTGTGTTCTCTTAGGATACAGGGACCTGGGGTTACTTTGAAAAAATATGAATTCCTTGGGTCCCATCTGAGACACGCTGAATCAGGATGGAGAGAAGAGGGTCCTGGAAACAGGCGGAAGCTATCATTAGGCACGTTGGGGAAACCTTGTCCATGAAATCTATTGGTGATATTTGTTGAAATGTCCAGTGGTACATCTCAAGGAGATGGGGGATGAGTGTGAAGAATTCTGTGTAATTTTGTTGGTTTCTCATAGTGCTTCATTTCAGAAGTGTCAGCCTCCCAGAGGCAGCAAACGAATTTAGGAAGCTCAAATGTATCAGAGGCAACCTCCTCCCTGGGCTCTGGGGCTGCCATCTGCTTTAGATACACAAGTCATGAAATGTGGTTGGCAGAATTCCAAAGATGGCCCCCAAGATTCCCACCCCCGGTTATTCAATCAAACACTAATCTAGGTATTGCTGTGAAGGGACTTTGACAATGTAATTCTGGCTACTAGACCTTAAAATAGGGAGAGTAACCTGGACTACTCAGGTGGGTCCAATCTAATCACACAAGCCCTTAAAGAGAACTTTCTCCAGCTGGAGTTCAAAGGCAGCTGAACTAGAAGAGTTAAGGCAGAGGAGGCACTCAGAAAGACACAGCAGAAATAAAGTTGGAGAGATTTGAGAGATAAAAACGATTTGATCTGCTGGTGTTTGATGTGCTATGTAGAAAGCACATAGGAAGGAATGTGGCAGCCTCTAGGAGCAAAGACCAGGCCCTGGTTGATGGCCATCAAGGAAATGGGGACCTTAGTACAATTTGAATACGTTTGGAAACTGATTTTTTCCATGGCCTCTTATTAAAAGTTCTGTCAGCGAACAGCATGATTTTGGCCTTGTCAGGTAGGAAGCTGAGAAAGTAAGCCCACCAGGACTTCTGACTTACAGAATTGTAAGATAAGAAATTTGTGCTGTCATAAGCTGCTGAATTTGTGGTAACTCATTATGGGGACAATGGAAAATGAATACAGGGGTCATGGTCAAACCCAGCAGCATCCAACCTTAAGGGGCACTGTTTACACTATCATCACTAGGATTCCCACCAATGGTTTAGTGAATTGTGCCATGTGCTAGTCAGTTAACTTTTCTGAGACTCACATTCCTGATCTGTAAAATGGACATGAAATTGTCCTTAACTCACAGAGTGGATCTGAGATCTAATGAATTATTCACTTTGAAACACCACGCAAACAGGACGTTGCTCGTAAACTTTGGGAGGCATCGTGATGCCCTTTGGCAAGGCCCTTGCATTTTAGCTCCTCCTGTTTGTTATGAGTTGCTGGGGATGCAGCCTTGGGGATGGTACAGGATGAAACTTGGAGTTAAAATTTGAGGCATTAATTAAGGAGTATTTGGGATCAACGCCTTGGAAGGAATCAGGATTTGGGGAAGGAGACGTTGAGCTGGAGTGCAGTCCCATCAACATCCCATAGAAACTTCGGAGCTGGGCTGTCCATTCAAAATTGGCCAGGCCTAAGTCCAGAAGCTGACTCTTTATGCCTCCCAGATCAATCATCATTGGAAGAGGTTATCTTGGAAAGAAAGCATGGGCTTGATCCCGTCTGCTAGATTCAGCTGATGCAGTCCCCGATGAGGGCTGACGGCTGATAGCACTCCTAGCTGCTGGGGGTATATGTCTTTCTTTTTTGAAGGGACATATGGGTAATACATCACAGCATTCACAGCATTCCCGATCTTTGTGGAGCTGCTGTAAGAAGTTTCTCTATCACACAAAGGAAATCATATCCTATCCAGGTAGAATTTTGACTTCTAAATCTGTCCTGTGTCTCAGCAGCTCAGTCTCATGCAAGATAGATGGTGTCGTGCTATCAGTATCCTAGTCCTAGTGCTCAGCAATCTCTTGAATCAGCCCATTCTTTAGGGCCTTCCAATGCCCATAGATTCCTTGGTGGGACTGGAGCCTGCTTAAACACTCTGGTGTGTAAATCTGCCAACACCATGTCAAGGGAAATAACAGTGAACAGGAACTATGGAGAATCCCTTAGGAGCCCTCTTAAAATGCCAGTGAGCTAAATGCTTAAGTGAACCCAAGAACTACTGGGGTCCCCAAGGCTCCAGTTCGCTGGATTAAAAGGGAACATTTTGTGCAATGGCGTCCACAGAATTCCAGGAGAGTTTCAGGAGAGGCATTTTAATATTTCATTTTCTTAAGCCTCTTCTCTTTTTCAAGTGGCATAATCAACTAGAAATGTCTTATGACAGTGGAGTGTTTTTATACTCCAAGCCTTGCAAGCAACTCTGAAATGTGAAGGCTGAGGTGTCTTGGTAATATGATTAAGAAGGAGAAAACTTAAGAAAGAGGAAGGACTGAAGTGATATGGTTTATAAACATCTTGTTTAGTCCTAGTCCCCTGACTGCCGGTGTCAGGCCTTGGGAATCAACATTAATTATTTCCTATCAGGAATAGTATTGTTTGGTCATTCTAAGGATTGGAAAATATTAACCTGCCCTTGAGGGCTTTGGCAAAATTGAAGAACCATATTTTGACTCATGATTTTTAGTCAAGATACTTTTCCCAACTAATTTCCTAAGCAAATGTTTTTCTCCGAACAAAACTGTGAATAAGACAATCCTATTTCTTTATAGATCGAGAGGAAGTCTTTTCCAAGTGAAGAATATGTCATGTTAGCCCAAATATCCTCTCAATCATATCAGCCTTTGGCACTAAAGAAATTAAAAATAAGAAAAATGGAGACCAGAAAGTTTTCAAAGAAATTAGGGATGATACTTTTCTAGAGATGAATAAGAAAATGCCTTCAGATTGAAAAGGACAATCGAGCGGCCATTACAAGGAAAGAAAAAAAAATACTTACACATCCTATGTTTTTTTTCCAGAACTAAATTTCCAGTGAACTAAATGCTCAAGTGAACCAAACACCTACTGGGGTTCCCAAGGCTCCAGTTTGCTGGACTAAAAGGGAATATTTTGTGCAATGATGTCCTCAGAATAAAGACAAAAATCTAAACACTTTCAAAGATAAGAAAACCAAATTAGACTAGAAGAAGCATTAAACAACCATCCTTCATTAGTAACACCTAATTGATAATTCCTGATGCTAAATGCTACAGGAACTATTTAATTTATAGCCCAAATCAGGACATCTCACCAGGATCAGTTTCTGGGATAACAGGTGTAAACCATGACTGTCACAGGTAAATTGGGACACATGGTCACTCTACTAAAAGCCATTAGAACAGGAATTTCACAATTCTGAGAGAAAGTGCTTTTAACCTAAAATTCCATACAGGGACTATCAAATGAATATGAGAGCAGAGTGAAGCCTTTAGACACGCAAGAAAGTCTGACACTGATGAATTTCTTCTTAGGAAGTTACTTGAGGAAATATTTTATTTAAAAAAAAAAGATAAAATAAGCGGAAACATAGGGAGACAGTGGACAGAGGAAATAGAAGATCTGAAAGAAAGGAGAAGTGAAAAGGAGTTCCAAGGTGATGGGATAGAGAAATCGGAGTATAACGAAGCTGGGAGCTAACTGGGTGAACATCTGGCCCAGCTGGAGGAAGGGGCACAGACATGGAAGGATGGAGGGATCTAAGATGAAGGAGTCCAGATATAAGGAAATCAGAAGAAGAGACAGCACGGACAGCTTAGAGATTTTCTAGAATAAGGAAAAGATCATTAGTAAAGTGCACAAAAAGAAGATAATTAAAACCCAAAGCTAGGGACATTCTCCTCTGAAATCCATGGAACGTAAATGTATTATAGTGAAAGCTCATATTTATTGAGAAGTTACTATACATAGGTACTATTATTTTACGTATACTGGTTCATTTATTCATAGCAATCCTATGAAGTATGTGAAATTATTTCCCCCTGCTTTTCAGCTGAAGTAACAGGCACGGCAAAGTTGCTTGTCCAAGGTTATGTAGATAGTACAAGCAGAGCTGAGATTTCAACAGTCTGCCTCTGGCTCTCTGCCTCCAGCGAACATCACAACTCTGCCTCTACAGTGAATGATATTTGGTTCATTAAACCAGTGCTAACAAAAGTTACAGGTTTTTAACCTTCAGACTATCTATAGAAATCAAATCTCAAGAGACTTAACTGTGGTTCAAAGTCAGAACATTAAGTGTTATCATGTGTAAGATATTGACGATAGTTGGGAGATGAAACAGAAGGAGTAGACACAAAAAGAAGGCTAGGACAGCATGATCCTTCCCTAAAAAACAGGGAGAAAAGAGAAAAGGCCTATGTTCGATAGTCCCCAACATGGAGGTTTAAAGTACTGTTTAACGTTGCAGAAGTGAGCACTCTTGTTACTATCTTTGGTGAAATGTAGAGGAGTAATAAGGAGTAAATAGAGAATTAAGTCTACATCAAAAAATCAAGAAATCAAAAAAAAAATTCTTAAGATTGATACCTAGATAAAAATATCAGCATAAACAGTCTATTGAGAAATACAGTAATGCCTACATGGGAAACAAAATCAGAAATAGTGGTTCCTTCCAGGGAAAGCAACTGCAGGTTTTTCACCATAATCTCTTCCATGCTATTTTATTTTTACATGTATTACTTTGCACATATTAGTTTGGTAAGCAAGGAAAAGAGAAGATGCAACATCAGCAACATAACAGTGATTTAGTTTCAGGAAAACAACATCGTCCATTACGTTAAATAAAGTGTGGCTAATTTGGAGTCCATTGGCATTGTAGCTTTAATGACATTTAATTTGTAAATTTGTCTTGCTTTTATAATAGAATAAAAGCATAAGGATTTTATATCCAATTTTACGTATGTACATTTCCAACTATCATTAGAATAAAAAGTACTCTATGTCAGCTCTGAGAGGCCAAACCATTTTTTCCTGTCATTGTATCACTCAAGTTTGAAGAATACCACTTCACTGCAAGGGGTTGAGCTTCTTTGGTACCAACTCATTACTCAGGGCTTGGTTCAATTTCATCTCCTCTCTGAAGCTTTTCCTTAATCCTCCAGGCAGAATTGATGATGATCCCCTTTAGATCTCACTGTACATTATATGTGCGTTTATCACAGCTTATGTTTCTCTTCATGGAGCTATTTGTTTACACAGATGTTTGTTTATAATTTCTACACTAAAAGTGCTTATGAGTGGAGCTCAGGGCTTATTCATCTGTATCTTCAGCACCCAATTCACAGTCATTTACATACAAGAAGCCCAGCAAATGTTTGCTAAATCCCCGGTTGGTAGCAGCAATGACATTGTCCTGGTTTTTAGAGTCCCCCTCGAGTGTTAGCCATCAAATCAAAAAAGCATAAGGTACTTTATCCACCATGGCTAAAAAGCTTTTTAGAAATAGAAGAAACATTAAGTTTTATAATGAGATTTATGGCAGATTAAAGGCATTAGAAAAAGAAGTTGTGCTAAACTCCCCTCTTGAGTATCTGTACCCCCTGTAGAGATAAAATAATGGTGTCATCATATTTAGGCAAGGTAAATATTGTTACGATGGGAGAATATCCTGGCATGTAATGACACATCAAAGTTATTTATGCACGACCAGCTTTCTTAAGATAACTTGGCAACACTGAGACTTTCACTGCTGCTGCAAGAGGGGAGTTTAATGTATTTCCTAGCCCCATTTTACCCACCATAATTTATTTTTCTCCCAGATAAAAATGAATTTGGCTTCTTGCTACATCCAGTTAAGAAAGGAGATAATACAACTGCAATACAACAAAATGAAGAGGTAAAACTGTTGAATTTTTCTGAAAAGGCCAGACTCAAAGGAACAAGCAGTAACTCTGTTTAGTGACACGTTCTTATTGGTCAAAATTGGTGAGATTATTGAGATTGTTATTTGTTGCCTCCTCTACATCCCCTGGCACTGCCGGTGCACTCATTTATTCATTAACTCATTTAGTAAGAATTATCAGATGGGGGCTTAAGAATAAGATGTTGCTCTAGGCGCCGTGGTTGATTCTCGGGTAAGAAGTGGCCCTAGTAAACCAGAGTTAGAGCTTCTGCAGTTTGCCTCCTGACCAACTGGTCTATGTTACTTGCAGTTTTGCCATCTGGCTTTCACAGAAGGGAACGCTCTCTGTCTATCGATTACACTTTTAAAATGGCCCTAAATAGCTTATAGGCAGGTATTTAAAAAAGACATGAAGGCTCACTGGAAGTCATTAGAACTGGCTTAGTTGCTTTATTCTCAAACAAACCCGCGTTTTATTGGGTTCTCAATTATAGCCTTCCTGAAAGGATGGCACCTAAGAAGAGCCAGTAGGTATTATAGTAAAAACTGTTGTGTGACACTTAACCCTACACACTTTAAAAATATCTCAGTAATCTTTACACTCCAGAAGAAGGTACATTTATTTAAGAATTCATGAATAAGACCTTTTTTCTTAAATCTTTGATTTTGGGGTTTGAAATTTCCAGATAGTAATCTAGTTGGAAATGTCAGCTTTTGAAAAAAAAAAGTTTATTCAATTCCCTCTGGATGTGTTTGTTGTATTTTTCACCAAAGTTGCTTCAAAAAAAATTTTTTTTTTTGAGACAGAGCCTCACTAGGTCACCCTAGGTAGAGTGCCGCGGAGTCATAGCAACCTTACAGCAACCTCAAATTCTTGGGCTCAAGTGATCCTCTTACCTCAGTCTCCCAAGTAGCTGGGACTAAGGGTGCCCACCACCAGTCCCAGATAGCTTCTAAACATTCTTAAAGATCTGGATTAGTTATTTATGGAAACCCTGTTACTCTCTAAGTTATGGAGTTTGTAATAGAAAATAGTAACTGATCTTCAGCCGGGGGTTGAATAAGAATATCTGAAGAGTATTAAGAATTCTTTTAAACTTATTTCACTTAATTTGTCATCTCCTTTAGTTCCAGTTTTGTTTAAACTACCAATGTGTTTATAAGAAGACTCATTTAAAATGTAGGCATCAAATATAGACTAATTCTAAATGTTTTTCATTCCTCTAAACTAAGGCCAGGTGTTATAATCTTTTAGCCCCAACTAATGTCCATGGGAATATAGCAATCACAGGACTCTACACTGTTGTATGCAGCCACAGCTATTTCCAGAGAGGAGAAGAGAGACGGTGCCATATTTAGACTTAGTATAAGAACATACCTTTCTATGAGTCTGGGGGAAGCATATTATTGACCTTACACACTTGTTCCACATTTACCAGGCCTAGTGATAAAATAGAGTCTCATAATAATGATAACCTGTATCTCTTTATCCCACACCCAGAATTGACAAAACCAAGTCTTCCCTCAAATTCTTTCCTTGTGCTACTGTAGGAAACACTCAGAGAATTCCTGGAGTTTCTGTTACGTGCTAGCGAACATAGGCCTTCTATTATTCTTCCCTTTTGCCATTCCAGCTGATGACTACTTGCACTCCACCACCGATCTCTTCTTCTTTGCCTGACTGCTGTTGTTGGATGACCTTCAGTAGACTTCAAGTCCTAGTGCAGATAGACCACTTATGAATTTTGTTATCTTGGGCAAGTTATTAAACCTTTCTGAACCCACTTTTTATGTAAAATAGAGACAACAATGTCTACTTTGCAAAGTCATTATAAGGTTTAAACAGGACAATATACAGTTGATCCTCACTATGAATGGCTCTATATTTCTCAAATCACCTACTTGCTAGAATTTATTTGTAACTCTCCAAATCAATACTTGTGACTCTTTCTTTCATAGTCATTCATAGCCATGGGCAGAATGGCAAAAAATCTGAGATGCCCAAAGCACATGCTCCTAACCGAGGTTAACCGAAGCAATGCTCTGCCTTCTTGTTTCAGGTCTCATATTGTAAGCAAGGGTCTTTATTTCCCAGTCTGTTTAATGCCATGTTTTTTGCATTGTGCTTTTTTGCATTTTTTGCTGTATAAAATGGCCCCCAAATGTAATGCTGAAGTGATGTCTAAGTGACGTTCCTAAGTGCCAGAAGGGCATGATATACCTTACGGAGAAAATAGGTGTATTAGATAAGCTTCATTCGGGTATGAGTTATAGTGCTGTTGGCCATGAGTCATGGTAATGAATCAATAATATTTTTAAAATAAGATATATTTGAACAGAAACATACAAAACAAAGTTATGTATTGATTGGTTGACAAAAATCGAACCAGTTGCTTGCAGGAACCTGGTCTTGTATTTCCCCTAGGAGCAATGGTTCAGGATTCGCTCATTCAGTGTTCATAGTGACTTCATACAACATAACTACTGCAGATAATGAGACTTGACTGTACTCTACATGTCTGGTACTTAGTTGGTGCTAAACAAATACTTATTACTTTGTCTTTTTCTATACATAAGGATAAAATGATAACATTTTCTTTGAGAGGCCAAGGGTTGGCTGTTTCCCTACCCTCCTCTCTTTAGAGTGTTTCCTTGAAATCATAATAGGGCCAATGACAGATATGACCGTTTTACTTTACAATGAAAGGCCAGGGGACTTCTGCTGCTTGGTGCTGTAAACACATACCTCCAAAATTAACTTTCTCATGAAGTATCCAGGAACCTATCAGAAGGTGAATCCATTCATCTCTCAAGAAGATAAGAGAAGATGGAATTATTCTTTGTTCTGCTTCACTGTAGAAATGTGGATTAAGTTCATTCCAGACTCTCTGGGAACTTTTGAGCTAACTTACATGCATGTAGATCTGGCAGTATTTCACTCTTTGAAAAAGTCTGTTTCCTCTCTCTTCTATATTGATACAGAAGCGTCTTTTGTCAGTAGGATTATTTTATTCCTACAACATGTGTTTGAGTTTTATTCCGGGGGAGCCTGTTCTTTTTGTAGCTGTCAGTGACTGAATGGCTTTTTGGCTTTGCTATTGTGCCATTCAAATTATACTAATGCATCAGTTAAGTTTAAGTGGTTATGCTCGTGGGCTGTCTGTAAATCAATTTTGCTGCTGAATAATGAAGCACCTCAGGTTTTCCATATTTCTGTGTCTACTTGGAAACCAGGAAAATGGATGTCCAGACGTTTTGCAAGGTGCCTGATGATCCTAATTGTTGATTGAGGATGGTGCAGGCATGGAAAGAAAGGTTGTTTAGACTCTAAATTTCATAGCCTGATTTTCAATTATTGGCTCCAGCTAGGAGCCAGATGTCTGATTTTTCTAGGAGATGCAATTAAATGCAATAATTTATGATAGAAACAAATTCAGGATTCCATCGATTCATCCTGGCTGTTCTGAAGAACCCATTTCACTAAAGGATGATGCAGGCAATGCTCGCTTTTATACTCATCAATCTGTCTCCAGCTTTCCCTTGCACTTCTTTCCTGGAGATGTTCAAAGTGGTGTCTGAGTCAGTGAGTCAGCGCACACCTTCCTCTAGGGCAGGCTTTGCCAACTATTCTTTGTTGTGATGGGAGCTATTCTGTGCAGGGTAAGATCTTCAGGGGGACCCCTGGCCTCCTCCCACTTGATGCCAGTAGCACTGACCTTCCAGTCGTGATGGCGGAAAATCCCCAGATATTATCAAATGTCCCCTGAGGGGCAAAACTGCCCCAGGGAGAAGCACTGCTTTGGGGAGAGAAAGTGTATTCTGCGCCACATGGGGCTTTCCAGTGTTTCCTGTCTCTAAGATTCAAAGTAAATGAGCCTCCAGGCCAGCTGTACGAGCTCATGTGTACCTGCCACTGAAATTGCCAGCCTGGTTGTCCTAAGAAGAAATGCGGCTACCACATGACAATATCCTTAGCAGTTTGTTCTTGGGCTGTTCCCAAACTGCCCACATCTCGGGAACAGCAGCTGCTGCGTGCCTTCCTTTTCTTGTCTACCCAAAGAAGAAAATACTGCCCCTCGTAGAAGCTTCATTTTGTTTTACTTTGAGTTTCTTTTCTACTTTACAGAGGACAACAAGCATAACAGCTTCTGGAGGATGAAGAACTACTTGATCATCTGATTTTCACCTTTTCTCAGTTCTCAGGAGCTCCTGACTCTTTTCAAGAGTTCCCTCCTCAGCACCCTTGTCTGATCAGGCTCATTGGCGTGGCCCAGAGAGGCAGGCGAGCACAGTGACTAAGAACACAGACATAGTTTAAAGCCTGGCTCTGCCACTCACTTTGTGTGACTTTCAATGGCTCCGTTTAACATCTGGGTGCCTCAGGTTTCTTCCTTATGAAGTACTGATAATAATATTACGACTCTTACATCATTACGGAGACTCTTAAATGAGTTAATATCCTCACAGCCCCTGGAACAGTGGCGTAAGGGAAAACTTGTACTACAGTGGAAAGCTATATACCCTTCCCCTTTACTTGCTTCTGATTCCAACAGATTTAATTCAGAACTCTGACTTGTAGCTGACTGATAGCAATGCAAAAGGATTCTTGTTCATATACAAAAAAATGTTCAGTCATTCACGTTACAGTCATGTAGCCCCTTTTATTTCAGTGTTTCTCCACGTAGGGGCCGTGGGGAACTGACATCTTTGGCTATTCTTTCTTTCAGTTTCTATGTAATAAATTGTCTGAATCTAAAAAGGATTCATGTTTCTTTACCGGTCGAATCTGTCAGGCCTTGGCCTTGCCTTGTGCTTGACAACTAGAATTTGAAATTAGGTTTACCTGATTTTCCAAAGTCTATTTGCTTGTCACTGTATCTCTTTACACCCTGGGGTATTCTTTTTCTTAATAGCCTGCCATCTTTGAACTATCCTTTTCTGCAGTAAGATTTATAATTGGGTGTTCGTGCCCATCTGCACTGAATTCACAAATGTGTGTGGCCTCCATCCCGGCCTGTATTAGTTATATATTACTGCATAAAACATTACCCCCCAAATTTAATAATTAGCACCTTAAAATAACACATGGCTCATCTGATCATGAACTTAGGCATATCTTAGGTATCTGAGTCCTCTGGCTCTGGGACTCTTACAGCACTGTGATGGAGGTATCAAGCAAGGCCTCAGATGAAGTTCAACTGGGGAAGGATGTGCTTCCGAGCTAACTTACATGGTTATTATCAGGATTATTTTCCTGGCTGGCTATTTAGCTGAGGTTTCCAACAATTTGGGCCCATCCAACAAGGCAGCTTGCCTTATCCAAATGTGTAAGCTAAGAAGGCGATCATCCCATCATTTTCCATTTTCTGTTCTTTAGGAGCAATAGATAGAATAGTTTGTTCACTAGGTCCTGCCCACACTTAACAGGCGAAATTACACAGTGATGTGACTACCAGGAAATGAGGATCATTAGGGACCATCTTAGACATCTGCACATCACACAGCCAAAAGTGGACCAAATCTGTAAGCTCTGTCCCAGCACACTTTGAACCCAATGTGAAGGACACACACTATAACCATAATCCAAAGTCCCCCAGCTCTTACAAGCAGGAGTAGAAATGAAGTAACATTATGATTAATGCTCAACTCTAGCTGGATCATGATTTTCATCTGCCAATACCAGCTCTCCAGCTTTCCCTCGAAGTCAACGCTTGTCACTTCTCAAAGTCCACAAGAAAAACCTCTCCTTGTTTTATAAATGAGCCCGTTGCAGTCTTTGGTTGCATCTTTTAAGAAATGCAACTGAGCACTGACTTTGTTACTAGTGCTGTCTGGCAGAAGTATTCCCAAAGATGAAGGTAAAACCCCTCCAGCTACTCAATAGGGCTGGCCCCCTTCAGGCCTCGTCGCACTTCTGACACCATCTTCTACAAAACACGCACTTGACAAAATATACGCCCCCTGCTCTAGGTCACAAATCTGATACCCAAATAGGGCTGCTTATGCCCAATGTTGCTGCTGCGTGGAGCCCTCTCTATTTAGTTCAAATCCCCTTGCTCAGGTCAGCTTGGAAAATGGGTATCATATCATCTTCTTTGCCTTTTCATCCCTCCAATCTCCACTCCCAAGTGCTTAAAATGTCCTCATCGGTTTCCTTATCAGTTCTCATCCATGTTAACATGTTAATATCTAGAGGCAGTCTTTAGGGAAAAAAACACACCTGATGTGCAGCGTTTGCCAGTTTCCATGGCCTAAATGCCCCCACCATGCATGATTACTAACGTGGAGTTGGAAGAGATGTGCACTAGTAGCTCTCTGCAAGCTGGTACTGGCTGCCTCCGCATACCACTGTCTGGAGAGCCAGTGGCCCAGAGGCAGAGCAATGTATGAGTCTCAGCCTGGACTAGCAAAGACCTCATTACATGTTCTGTGTTGCTATTTCCCCACATCTGGTGAAGTATAGGATTAAATTCCTTCCTTGATATGCCAGCCAACACTATGGGGGCACTTGTGCATTTCTTTCATGGAAGTTGTGCTTACTGCAAACTGGACCTTAGAGAAAAGTCTTAGGTATTCAAAAAGTCCCCAAAGTTATAGCTCCTTTAAGATTAATTTCCTCTTTTCCCAAATCCTCGTGGATTCTAGGCTCTTCTGCAGGCTTGATTGTTCCTTTTGGTCTTTGATATTTCCACTCTATATGCCTACATGCTGGCCCAGCCTGAACTACTGCTTTTCTACCAACATTCTTCCTCCTTGGTCTTGACTAGGACTCTATCTTGTTGTTAAGAGACAGTACTAACCCCCATATCGTTTTATCTAGTTTCTTTCTTTTTTTTTTCTTTGAGGTGTGGCTTATCCCTTTACTCTGGACATAATCATGGACTCAAAGATTTTGACATACAAAGCTTGTCGAGACTTTAGAAAGAACCAGGAAGACATGCCCTTCTAATTTCACAGCTTTGTGACCTTAGGTAAGTTGTCCAACTTTGCTGAGTCTCAGAATTTCTGTATGTTGAGTGAAGATAAGAGTATCTGTCTTGGGTGGCACCTGTAGCACAGTGGTTATGGTGCTGACCACATGCACCAAGGATGGTGGGTTCGAACCCAGCCTGGGCCATCTAAACATCAATGACAACTGCAACAACAACAACAAAAAATAGCTGGGCATTTAGCCATGTCTGTAGTCCCAGCTACTTGGGAGGCTGAGGCAAGAGAATCACTTAAGCCCAAAAGAGTTTGAGGTTTGCTGTGAGCTGTGACGCCACAGCACTCTACCGAGGGTGACATAGTGAGACTCTGTCTCAAAAAAAAAAAAAAAAAAGTATCTGTCTTGAAAAAAATAAAAGATTACTTGTCTTCTAAATTCATTATGAGGATATAAATTTAGAAGATGGCTATAGAGTCCCAGGCATAGAATAGGTCTTTGTTAACATTGTTATTTGTCAATTAAAAATAAAATTAAAAAACATTTACACATATTTTCAAATATGCCACCATTGCTTTTATTTTTAATTATTATCATTTTATCCTCTCTCTGTCCAATTTTAAGCATGCATGAGTCTTCTATCCATGGATACAGCATTTTGGGTTCAGTTAGGATGGGTTATTCTATCTTGGCTTGAGGACCAGAGTGAGTACTCAATGAAGGACACAGGCAGGAAGAGGGGGGCACATTTGTTTATTTTTTATGCATTTGGTTTAATTTTTAAAAATATAAATTATAACCTATTATCACAAGAATAGAAAAATATCCAGACAGATTATGTGTTTTTAAAAAGCTAATAGTCTACTTTCTTCCTCTACTCTTTTTTTTTTTGAAAGTAATGTGTTTATTCTTCCATGCCCGTACATGGTTATACAAACATAAAAACACATACAAGGCCTGACAAATCAGTTCATGAACTGATTCCAGAAAAAGAGCTGCATACCTCATTGCTGCATATCACTCTGGTCACCTTTCAAGGACTCCCCCTGGCCATCTGACAGAGTGACATTCAGCAATGAGACATGTAGCACTTTTTCTGGGGTGAGTTCGCCAACTTAATCGTAAAACCTTTGTATATAGGGCTTCCCTTGATGTTCGTTTTTATAAGCTTGTTTTTCTCACTTAATAATCTATCATATGACTATTATTTGCTTTTCTGTTGTATTTTTATTTTTTATACATGTATAGGGTCCAAGTACAATTTTGTTATATGCATAGATTGTGTAGTGGACAAGTCAGGACTTTAGGATATCTGTCACCCAAAGGATATATTTAGTACCCATTAGGTAATTACTTTTTTGGTAGGCACTGAATAGTTCCTAAAATATTTATTTGTGAAATAAGAACACAAAACTCTTTTGTTATAACAACTTTAGGATATATGTGTGGATTATATTTAATTGATGTACTTTACAATTCACCCACTTAAATCATTTTTAGTACATTCACGGAGTTGTGCAATCAATACCATAATACCACAGTGAATTTTAGAAACCCCATACCTTTTAGGAATTGCTGTTATTTCTCCCCCGCCCGCTGCCTACTACCAGCCCCAGGCAACTGCTTTTCTATTTTCTGCATCTATAGATTTGCTTGTTCTGGACAATTCCTATAAAAGAAGATATATAATATGTGGTCATCGATGACTGATTTCCTTCACATAACATAATGTTTTCACGTTTTATTTATGTTATAACATGTATCACTATTTGATTTCTTTTCTTTTTGTTGCTGAATAATATTTTACTGTATGGATATATCTCATTTGAATTCATCCATTCATCAGTTGATGGACATCTGGGTTATTTAATAATGCCACTATGAATATTTGTACATATCACTTGATTTTAAGCCTCCAATTTTCTGGCCATCTGTTGACCTCTTTCTCAGCACTGGTTTTCTCCAGTCATGCCAATCCTAAGTAAATCGCCTTCTATACTCTGTGTTCTTGGAATGCCTACTCCTCAGCGGAACCCTGGAGACCCTAATTTAGGGATGGCCCAGTGATCAGGCTTGAATTACACACTATGTCTGCATGTTTTGTGGCAGGGGATGATACCAGATGCTGATTTTGAAAACTGGCCACGTTTTCCCCCAGTGGCAAAAATAAATATGTACTTATCCTGACAATTTGGTTTCATAGATACAATAAGGAGATATCCTGAAGTAAAATACTAATAATCTCAACTCTATAGTCATTTGACCTCTCCTTTTTGTCAGATATCCAGATTGTCAAATGTGTAGCTGCCTGGAACATCTGGATTTCCAATAAGCATCGCCAAAAACTATGTCCAAAATGGTACTCCCTCACAAACCCACTCTTACTCCAGTATTCCCTACAAGGGCAGGTGGCACCACCATATATACTGTTGCCCAAGTCAGAAATCTAGTAAATGTCCTAGACTTTTCCAACCACTCATTCTGTATATAATCACTCACCCAAGGCACATCAAGTTCTCTGCAATAATTCTCTAATTTGTTCTCTTCTCTTTATCCGCATTGCCACTACATTAAGTCAAGCTATCACAGTATCCTCTTGTGCCCCATGACCTCTTAAAGCACAGTGTCCCACATTTCAGTATTTTCTTTGCCTATAGTATCCTTTCCCTTCTCATGTGCCTGGTTAATGTGAAACCAAATTTTAAAACTCATTTCAAATGTCAAGTTCTCTGGAGTGCCTTTTCCTGTCTTGTCAGTCAAGTTGAATGAGTTTCCTTTCTTCTCTTCTCTTCAGCACCCTGTTCTACTATTTAGCACACACAACATTCTAGTGTAGTCATTAACTATTTCTACTTTCATTTGATTCTGAAAAAATTCCTTCTTTTTGTAAAATTACCGTAGCTTGCACACTATTAGTTCTAAATAAATGTTTGTTTAATAAATGAATGAGTAATGAACTAAACTCTTGTATATATAAAAAGGAAACATTTGGATGAATGATCAGTTTCCCACTTATGGACCTTTCCTGCTTATTAGATCTCAGCTATTCATTTGTAACATCAGTCTTAAATTCAAGGGTGCTTATCTAAATATGTAACTTTTCATCTTTGCTTTCTCATCTGGTTTAATAAATTTTAATGCTTAAATTCTAAATAATTGCAGAGAGTCCTTGAAGTGTATGTAATAAGTTCATTAATAGTAATGCCTAATTAAAGAACATTTTTTAAATGAGCAAAGTAATGGAATTCATTCATTAAGTTTCCATTAAATCCCTCCATGAAAGTGAGGGATTTGTTAAGGGTTCCTTAATGAAATATCATTAACCCAAATGCTCCAGAAATTAATATGAACCCCTCCACACAGAATGTCTTATAGAAGAATATGCCTGTCATGTAGCCCCCACTATCAGCACTCATCAATTCCATAAGTTTATCACACTGAGATTAAATTTCATGCTTTACTAAAGATTAATAGAAAAATATCATTAGCATTGTACACATTATTTATTATTCTAATGAGATGATTGTCTCTTTCTAGTAGTAAGAACTTTACAAATTAAAGTATTACAGAAGATTTTGAACTTTTCATATAGTAGAAACCAAAAGTATGAGAAAATAAATGAATAGGCAAGTACATGAGAGAACTTGAAAGAATGAACAAGGAGGAGATGGTAAATATTTAAATGTTTTTGAGACATCCTTATCTTAGTTATGTAGGTTTGTGGGCAGTCAGAAAGAATAATTTTCTTTCTCTATCTATGGAAGAAAGTGAGAAATAAAATACTACTTCGTTGCTTCTGTGTCAAGAGGGCAATCTTCACCCTTTCCTACACTTGAACGTTCCAGTGAGGTGTTGGAGAATTGTAGTCATTATAATAAATTGATGGCAACTCTGGAAAAAGGCTTGGGTGCTACCATCAAATCATGCATTTTGAGGAACAGCTGAAAGTTGAACACATGGAACTGGACTGATGGAGAAAGCAGAGGTGACAAATCCTTAAGCCCACCCAAGTAGCTGAGGAGACTGCAGAGAAGCCAGCAGGCAGGATTTCACAGGAAAGTTCACTGTTGCAGAGAGACAGGGGGGGGTGGGGGGGGTGAGAAAAGATGGGTGACTACAGAGGGGCTACAACTGCGGGCATATGTTGGGGACGCTGGTATGGTCATTAGAGCCAGAGAGACAAGAAGGTTCAGGAAACCTGTGGCCTCAGTAAGCATGGAGAAGAAAAGAGAAGTTCTCTCTGGTGGTCGTGAAAATTCTTCCCTCCAGGGCAACTTGCTTGAGGGACATCTTCAGACTCCATTCTGTCCTTCACCTATATACTGTGCATGGGAGTCCACTTTGCATTTCCCACTTCACACCGCACACAGGGTGAAATCAAGGCACCAGCAAGTAGCCTGCCTTCTTGCTTACAGGTGGGATGTGGGAGGGAGGGTGGCAATACCAGGGGAGCAGTGATTCTCCATTACTGAGGAAACTTTCATTAGAAACTGATACTGGCGAATTTATGTTGTCATTTGTAGGCAGGAATGGGCTGCCAAGAATCAGCAGCAGCATGAACGAAGGGCTGCAAAGTAGAGCAGTGTAGCAAGGAGCCCGCTGGGAGCAGAGATAGAGATGAATGTATGTGTATACGGAATGGGGAGGAACACAAAAAGGCTAATTAGTAATCTCAGTGAGTTTTAGAAATATTATACTCATAAAAGAAGAGCTTACAGCTTAAATGAAAAATTCTGTCAGAAAACAGGATCTTCTTGGTAATTAAAAATAACTGTAATCCCACTTCTGGGAATAGATTCAAAATAATTGAAATCGGGATCTTAAGGAGATAACTGCACTCTCGTGATCATGGCTGCATTATTCACAATAGCCAAGATATGAAAACAACCTAAATAACCATCATTGGATGAATGGATAAAGAAAATATAGTATATGTATATAGTGGTTGCCATTGGGGTTTTCTTCATAAATTCTTTGTCTAGGTCAATATCTAGAAGAGTTTTTCCAACATTTTCTTCTAGATTATAATGGTTTCATGTCTTAGTCTGTT
>CAUYRH010173822.1:0-28496 GCA_963574655.1 Perodicticus potto
AAATGAGAAAATATCATGAATGTTACATTAATCAGGTGGATAAAAATATCTTCGATTGTATGGGAAGCCCGCACACTGTACTCCAAGCTTGAATCATTGTACACAGTTATGACTCAATAAAAAATAATTAAAAAAAAAAAAAAAACTCTGTCGTTGTCCAGTTTTCCTTGACTTCTCATTTGTGGGAAAAAATCAGTTTTGCCTCCATTTGCAATTCTTTACTCAATATAAACCTGTCCTTTTTAATTTTTTATCCTTTTAAATTGCTTATAACATCTGCCAGGTTCCCTCACATGAGTAAAATAACACATGCTCATGTTTATCTGTATGAAAGTAATGACTTCACTTTTTGTGTGTGTGTGAATATTCTTTTAACAGACGTAGGTCCAGGAATCTCCATTTTTAAAAAGGTGATTCTTTAGCACTATGAAATTGGAACACCAGCATTCCCAGGCTGAATGTAGCCAGGCAGGCTCTTTGTAGATGAAGTTTTCTTGGAACATAGCCATGGATACTTTCTGTGGCTGCTTTTGAGCTACAATGACGTAGTTGTGACTATGTCCTGCAAAAGCTAAAATTTTTAATGTCTGGCCCTTTGTGCCAACCATTGCTCTAGGGCAGTGGTCCTCAACCTCCTTTTTTTTTTGTAGTTTTTGGCCGGGGCTGGGTTTGAACCTACCACCTCCAGGACATGGGGCTGGCGTCCTACTCCTTTGAGCCACAGTCACTGCCCAGTTCTCAACCTTCCTAATGCCTCCTAATGCTGTGACCCTATAATACAGTTCCTCATGTTGTGGTGACTTCCAACCATAAAATTCTTTTTGTTGCTACTTCATAACTGTAATTTTGCTACTGTTATGAATCATAATGTAAATATCTGATTTGCAGGATGTATTTTCATTGTTAAAAGGGGGTTGCAACCCACAGGTTGAGTACCGCTACTCTAGAGGAATAATTTTCAAAGATTTTTTTGTGATTTCTTTTTTCTTCATTTCAGATTAATAGGATGGTACATATGATTAGGTTACATTGTTTGCATTTGTGAGGTGAAGTCCAAGTTCTAGTTCTTCACCCAGGAGGTAGGCCATATACTCCTATATTGTACCTGTTAGCTAGGAGCTTACCAACTGCCTCTCCTCCTTTCCCCCTCTGCCCTTTTTTTTTTTTTGCAGTTTTTGGCCAGGGCTGTGTTTGAACCTGCCACCTCTGGCATATGGGGCTGGCGCCCTACTCTTTTGAGCTACAGGTGCCGCCCATGCTCTTCTTGAATTTAATTGTGTTTTTCCTCTCATGTGGGCCTGCAGTTGGTCACCTACTAGTTTCACATTAGTATTGAGTACATAGGATACTTGCTTTTCTATTCTTGAGATACTTTACTTAGGAGAATATTCTTCAACTCCATCCAGGTAAACATGAAAGATGTAGTTTCCATCTTTTTAATGGCTGAATAGTATTCCATAGTATACATATACCAGAGTTTACTATATTTATCAAGCAAATCTTTCAGAGTCCCCACAAGGTAATTGTGGCCAGGTTGGCCATGGGGTCAGTCACACCATGGAAAGCTCAGTAGAAATGCTGACATGGGGCTTGGTAACAGGCACTCAGATCTGAGAGGAGGTTCGTTGGGGTTCAGGGAAATTGAATATAGTGGCTCTGAGGAAAAACACCTTTTGTGTAGAAAGAGTGGCCCATCTCAGTAAGTTATGGACCTACCACCACCTATAGCATGCAATGGGTCCCATAGATAGATGAGGCAGGAACTCTGTTTTACAGATGACCACAATTCAGGATGTCATCATCAATCACCCCTATGTAGCAGTTCATATGTGGCAGTTAAGACAGAGGTTCCGGAGTCACTCTGTCTGGGTATAATGCACACTAAACTCACTCCATCTTCTCATTTGTAAAGTAGGGATGTTAATTGTAGAAGCTAAGGAAATTTTACCCTGAAATATGACTACTTAACATAAAGAATATTTTTGAATTAAAGGTCATTCACAACCAGAAAGCTTTGGAAGGGGCTTTCCCTCTATCTGCATAAAACCAGACTGATCTGATCAGGGGATCAAAGAGGGGCAACTGACTTCCTTTCCTTCCGCTGAATGCTAGCAGACCTGGCCTTGTTTACAAGTCATTTAAAAAAACCATACCTGATAGAGGGAGGGTTAATGGTGGGACCACACCTATGGAGCATGGTGCAAGGGCACAAGTGAAATCTATCAAGTACTTAACACACATGTCTTAACACTGTGATTAAGTAAATGAGGTGAAAGCAATGTTATTAGTAGGATGTAGGTACTCCAATTTGTACAAATAATCAACACATTGAATCCCACAAAGGCATACATGTATTGATGATCTATGTATATATGACTTAATAAAAAATAAACAAACAAACAAACAAAAAAACACCAAACCTGTCTCTCAGGTTAACTTACAGGTCAATCCGTTTGCTCTATCTATTCATCCCCCCTAGCAACCATTTACATGAAAAAGCATCTATAAAAGTATCTGTGATTCTCCCTATGCACATGGTATTTGGAAATAAACCTTTCTCTTATTAATAAACCTTAACTGTGAGTTGATCATTCAGCAAACTTTTAGGGAAAAAGGGGCAAGTTTCACTGTGATCCCTATGTAATATAGTAGCTACCTAAGAGTTGTGGGTGTGGGCAATGAATTCATACATATAGAATCTTTAGGACAGAGGCTAGCAGGCACCAAGTGTTTAGTGCTATGATTATCATTAGAGTCCCCAATTACATACCAGTTGTAGCAGGCCCGTCAAGTACATTCTCTCTGAATCTTAAAATAACAATGCAAGTTGCAAATTTTTCTTATTTAATGATGCAGAACCAGGCTCAGAGAAGCCAATTGACTTTCTTTTTTGAGGCAGAGTCTCAGTATGTTGCCCTTGGTAAAGTGCCATGGTGTCACAGCTCACAGCAACCTCAAACTCCTGGGCTTAAGCAATTTTCTTGCCTCAGCCTCCCAAGTAGCTGGGACTACAGGCACCCACCACAACACCCGGCTATTTTTTGGTTGCAGTTGTCATTGCTGTTTAGCAGGCCAGGGCCAGGCTCGAACCCGCCAGCCTCAGTGTATGTGGCCAGCACCCTGCTCACTGAGTTATGGGTGCAGAGACCCAAATGACTCTTTGAAGTATGCAAGGTGAAGGCAAAATAAAAACCTAGATCTGACTCCTAATTCCAGGCATTTCCCAGTATTGCCCCCTTATATGAGGTCTAAAGTGATGGTGACCTCAAAATCACAAGTCTGTGTCCATAGCATGTTCCAATTTCTCTCGGAATTTAAAATCTGGCTTTGGTATAGCAGATTTTTCTGATATGAGACACCTAAATATTTTTCTTTGGGTGAGAATGGAAGAGATGACATCCTCGTGTTACAAAAACATTAGAAAAATAAACTATAAGGACAAGCATCTTATTTCTCTCAAATAAAATATATCATGTTACCCATCAATTTCTTCCATGGGTAAAAGGTCTAGTTAAAATTGAAAGGCAACATAGTAAAGTTGTTGACAGAGTGTCCTTGTAATGTTCTCTTCTTAGAACTTGAGGGAACATAAAGAGGCCCCAAATGTGCATTTTAAAGAAGCTGAAATTGGTCCAGTGCTCTTTTAATCCTTTTAAATGAAAAGTGTTCTCTCTATAGAGACTAAAAATAATTTGGCTTGAAATGCTGTATTGAAATGGACCCCCAGCTCATTTCAAGGGCTTGTAGGCAGAAGCAGGTTGATTTTACTTTGCATTTTTTAAAAACCCTATTTCCAGCTATTTGTAAGAATTTTATATTACATTCTTCTACGCAAAGACTAGTTATAGTTTTAGGAAAGAATATAAACAGAATCTTATCATTAACAACTAAGCAGCCATGCTTAGCTCACTGAAGCTGAAACCTGTTAAAAGACTAACAGTCTTAACACTGGGGAAAGGGAGGTTTCATTGTTTACCAATATTTCTGATAGTTTAATATTCAAATCCACCCAGTCCGTACTTAAAGCTATGGGAAGCTCTTTAGTGCTTAAATAAACATTTTTTGATACATAATTTGGTTTGACAAAAGTGTGGAAAAAAATAATTAAATCTGTAAAGACTATAATGCTCCCATTTTGACTTCATTTTGCAAATCAATGCCTTCATACTGTTGCAGAGTAAAAAAAAAAAAGGCAAAACTCTCAACAGGGAAATGCGATGCTGGTGCTCATGATGCTGAATGGGTAATGAATTACCTAGCCTTGTAACCACATAGAAAATAAGTCTTTCATTGCAGCCCAGTCTTACGCATAGACACATATTCTATTGGGTGGGCTAGAAAACCGTGCATGCTTTGTTTTCCAGACAGACACAAAATGGTGCCCACGAATGACCTTCAGCCACACACTGAACTAGCAAAGAGGGGAGAGTCCCTGCAGCTGGGGAAAGCAGGTGCTTCTCATGCTTTGTGGGTGCCCCAATCACTTTTTAAAAGCCCAACCAAGGTTACTCAATGTATATCGGGATAGTTTTTTCCTTCAAAGTCCAATTAACTCATAGAGATCCCGATAAGATTCACAGGCATTATTTCAAATCAGCATCTGGTGTAAGGAAAGAGCTGAACTTGTTTAAAAAAAAAAAAAAAAAAACTTTCACAAGGTTTCAAAATTTAGATCTTGGACTGCATTAAAATCCCAGCACTGCCACTTTGCGCAGTGACCTTGGGTGCACTGCTTAACCTGACTTTCAATTTGTCTTCTATAAACAGTATAATATCCATTCCTACTTGCATCTCTACAAATGCACAGAACTCTATCTGGCACAAAGGTGTTCCATTAAATGACCAAACGCCTTTTACTTGGAATACTAAAAAATGTATAGTATTCAATAATGTAAAAAAGAAGTTCCAGCTGTCAGGTTAAGTGGATAAACTAAACACATGCATCTAATTTCACTCTCTTGCAACCCCACTAAGACTTCTTAACAGAATCAATCATATTTTTAAAAGACAAACACAGGAGAATAGGTCAGGGGACAAAAGCAAAATTGCGGAAGCTGCCAAGCAGACAAATGAATGGTAACCAATATCAGCAGGTGAGGAAAAAAATGGAAGAAAAAAGGCTCTCACATCAATAGAGAATAAAACTAAAAATGGGCATCAAACTCCTCTGAAACTGGAGGTAAAGCAGGCAGCAAAAGTACAAAGGCTGGAGAGAAAGTTGTCTGAGAAGTTGATACATCTAGCTCCTCTTACCAGTGTGCTGAGGGACTGCACCTTCTAGTGGATCACTACCTAAAGAGGATAAAACACGGCATCTAGCCTGGCAGCCATAGTCAGGCCATGAGTACTACATACTCTACCAAAAACAGTTACATTAAGTGACCATATGTATGCCACGCCCTGAATGCAGACACTACCACCTTCAATCTCCTACCTCTCCTTCACTCAAGGAGCTCCCACACTGGATGCCAGACCTACCCCTCCCAGCAGGACACTGGAAGGCTTCTCGGGGTATCTAAGTTACCCAAGGTGAAAGACCTAAAGATACATTGGTGTTTCCCAATAAACACCCAATCCAGATCATTCTATAGTGAAACAAATTCAACAAGCTCCACCAACCTACTTAGAACTTCACAGCAGATTTCTACTTTCCAAGCAACCAAGGATTATCAGACATTTGAGCAAAGATTCCACCAAAGAAGACAAATCAATACAAGCAAACAAAGGAGCAACTTAGTGGGAACACAGACTACACCAGATAGAAGAAAAATTAGGCAAATAAATATCAATGATATCCTTGGAAAGATACTGCATCCATGAAATAAGAAAATTATTTTAAAAACCCAGAAAATTAAAAATATGAAACACACTGTTGGAATTGAAAAATATTATGAGAAATAAAAAATAGAAATGTTAGAAGATATCTTCCCCAAATGAGACCAAATCCAAAGAGATTAAAAACAGGAGAAAATAGAAACTCACATAACTACTATGGAAATTCCAGCTCTTAAATGTTAGTTACAGAATGAGGAGAAAAATGGAGAATCAAAAGATAGTCCAAGAAAATTTCCCAGAACTGAAGGATTGAGGTGCCAGCATGAACTGATGCACAGTATGTCACAGAATGTCCAGGATAGTGGATAAAAAACAAACTCATATCATGGCCCATTAGTATGACATTTTTCAGGGATGTCCAACCATTTTTTTCCCCTCTGCCACACATTGGAAGGATAAGAGTTATCCTGGCCACACATTAAATACCCAAACTCTAACAAAAGCTGATGAACAAAAAATGGTCTGCATATACTTTTTGTGATGTCTGACACTACAGATAAGCAAAGAAAGTCCTCACAAAATCAGCATGGGGTCTGCAGGCTGTAGATCAGACACCCCCATCAGGGACAAAAAGATTTTACAATCCTTCATAGAGGAAAAGAAATAAGGTCATTAAGTAGCCTATGAGGAATTAGAAAGGATTCACACTTTTCTACAGCAATAGTAGAAACAGAAGACAATAGAGTAATGGGTTAATCTTCCTGTAGAATTTTGATTTGCAACTTTGAATTCTATTCCAAAACTCTTATCAACTGTGATGGTAGAATGGACATCTTCAGGGAGGCTACGCCTCAAAAAATTTACTTCCCTCATACCTTTCTCACAAAGTTACTGGAGGATATGCTCCATCAACACCAGCAACCAAAGAGGAACACAGAAGGAAAAGAAGCTCCAACACAGGAAAGAGGCCAAGGATAGCTCTGGATCAGAGTGCAGGATGATCCCGGGATGATAGCTGTACACTAAAAGAATAGGGCAATTAGTCTAGATTGGAGCAATATGACATGAGAGGGGTGCATGCTGAGGATTGACGTTGCAAGATGCTTGTTGTCATCAAACTGGAAAACAATAACCAGGTAAGCCAGTTCCAGATTCTTCTGTTTTGCTTTTCCTGGCCATTGGCTGATGAGATTCCTGCTCTTCTCTGCTGCCTGGACCAGAAGAAGACTCTCATTTTACTCTGCAGAAGCGTTCTGCTTTGACCTATTCCTGGGAGCTGGAGGCAGGTGGTGGGGAGCTACAGAACAGGAAGCTCAGAGTAACTGGGGCCCCCATTGACCACCTGCCTGCTGAGTGCTCAGTACCTGGCTCTGTACTACAGAGCTGTTGGATGCCCTACCTGTAAGGAGCCCCATTTTCCCCATAGATTCATTCATGGCCTGGCCCACAAACTTCCCCACAACAAGATTATGGAAGCTGAAGCCAGAATTCTCCCAGAGACTTGGTTCAGCTTACTTTCTCTTGGGACCTTCATCAAGCAAAAGCAATGTCTCCTTTTCCTTCCACAGCTAGGTTTGTGCTTGCTGGTCGGTCTTCAAAAGTGAGTAACATATTGCATAGGGATACAAACATAGGCCAGGAAGCTACAAAGAGAAGACACAAGTTACACGAGTCAGGGTAATGGCTGTCTCTAGAGGGAGGGAGTGTAATGCAACTGCGGAAGGGCACACAAAAAGGGCCTTTAAGGAACTGCCATTGTCCCATTTTTTAAACAGGGGGTGGGCTCATGAGTGTTTATTATTCTTTATATTATACCTACATTTACTAAACATTCTGTTCTATTTAGAATACATTTCACAATTTACAAGATGATTTGGGTCACAGACTGTTACAAATGGTACAAGAATCTGTACCATTTGTCTCTGTTGTTCCCCGAAACAGCAGTAGACAGTCTGTCCTTGTCATCACGATCCTTTTATGTGCCCCAAGACAGCAGTCACTGAAAAGCAATTCTAGAGGAAACTTTATGGCAGGAACAAACAGAACAAGACCCTCTGTAATTAGCTTTCAAGTACAGCCATAATGAGAAATGCCTTAGTGCTCCTCGACCAGTGGGAATCCTGCAAGCTGACAGGCTTCTGAGCGAAAATACTAGGCAGAAGAGATTGCTCTCATCGCTTCCTCAACATGACTTCGTCTTCTTTGAACACAGTGGCAATTCCAAAATAAATACTCTAAACAACAAGTTCACTTTCCCAGCATGATTCGGATGAAGCAGCAGAAATGTTTACCATTAACTATTGACCCATGTTTGGTTGATTTCCTTAAAAGCTACGTAGGCTATGTTCATACCACCATGACTAAAAGTCACTTTTCTCGAAAGGCATTTTGCTCAATTACATTAAGCTGCTGCAAGAGAAAAACTCTCCAAATTCTCATGTGCTGAATATTTCCCTTCTATGTGCACTAAAAGAAAAAAGAAACTGCTCTATAGCAGTCACAAAGGATGGAAGATGCTGCAGCCCAAGTCTCACGCTGTTCAGCCATCTGGCTGAGATATGGCCTGCCTTCCCTACCGCCAACGATGTTCCCTGACCTCTTTTGGGATTCACTTCGAAGTTCAGATACAGAGAATCAAAACCAACTGGACGTTGATTTAAGTAAGAGCATCATATTTCACTTACCCAAGTAAAATAGTGAAATAGTTGCCTATACCACATTAACACAAATGGACTCGCACCCAATTTTTCTAAAATATCAGAACCAAAATCTTCAGAAAGAATTTTTCCCAAACCTAACTTGAAGAAGATTGCTTCTCTGTGAATAGGCTTATCTCTTAGAAGACTCAGTGAAGTGAATCAAGACGTGGGCAAAATAACACTTTTTCATCACAATGTCACTTTGTTTCTGACAAAGGACTAGCCATTGGTAATGTCTCTTCTCCAGGATCAGAGCTTCTTAATTTTGGCTGCAACTGGAGTCACATGGGGAGTTTTAAAAATTACTGGTACCCAGGTCCCACCTCCTGAAATGATTTACCAGGTCAGGGGTGGGGCCTGGGTTACTTGAGTTTTAAAACTTCCTCAAGTGATTCTAATGTGCAACAATGGCTGAGAACTATGGTCTATTAGAGAATAATGGGACTGTTTTCCTCCTGTCTAAAATACAAGCTAACATTTCCCAGAACCCACCACTGCTAAGTAATTAAGAGCACAGACTGTTCAGTTGGGCTGCCTGGCTTTGTCACTCACTGGCTGAGTGATCTTAGGCAATGTGTTAATATATAACTGCCTTGTGCCTTAATTTCCTCATCTGTGAAATGGGCTAATATGAGTACCTATACCTCACAGGATGGTGGGTATTAGTTGATATTTACAGAATGCTTATAACAATGGCTATGACACAGAACATGCCTTAGAAATGTTTTATTAAACTATCAAGCCAGTATCAGTCAAGCCTCAATGAGAAAGTAAAGAAACTGCAAATGTGCTAACTAAAATAATTCAGAAATCAGATAAAACTTTCTTCAGGATGCCAATAGCACATTTCTATGACAAAAATCCCTCAATCTTTTTGCACTTCTTATTTTTATAATGGAACTTTAACCAGCCCTGGCAAAAGGGGCAATTTTGACGTCCAAGAGGGAAATTTAACATAACACAACAACATTCTTTATTGCTATGCCCACCCTTCCTTTCATCATTCTAGATATCTACATCTTTGTTAATATCCTGGCATGAAATCTGAGTGTTGTATTTGCAGGAATAGAGAAAAATGGCTTTAGAATCCCAAATTTTTCTTTTCAAAGAAGTATGTCACTGCCTCAGTCAGAAGATAAAGGAATATTTTTTCAAAGGGCTCTCGGTAGCCTTGTAGAAAACAGAGGTTCCTGAATTTTTCTCACTTTTTAAAAAAAACTGTATGCCAAGCACCATGCACAGAAATCAACTATTTCTAAAAGACATTTAAACGAGGAGATCAAAACTGAATGCAGGCTTGAAATGTATGTGTGAACAGATATTTGGCCACATAGCTATTCAACTATACAGGTAAATATAAGATGGTATTGGAGGAAAAAATATTTTCATACATGTAGCTCATAAACACAGAGAAAGCCTGAGGGCAAACATTTCTGAGTCTCTCACACTGTCTTCCACTAATAATATAACTGGTTCATTATAAAGGCAGTGCAAATATGTTGCAGAAAGGTTGTATGAAGAGAGGCACTTCAAGTAAGTTCAGTTTACTATTAATACTTTCCTTCAAAAACTAATAGTTAATTTCTCTAATGCCATGAAGTCACTTCTTAAAAATAATAAAAACTCACTTCAAAACATGCAGATTACTAACCAGACTCTTCTGAGACAGCATGTAAACAGGTCCAATATTTCTACAGGGCAAGTTGGCACCAAATACCAAAAGCATTTATAACATTGGAACCTAATTCTTTATACCCTAAATTAACCTGAAACTAAAAAAAAAAAGCTTTTACAGACACTTCTAATCCAGCATTCAGCTTCTAAGGACTTATCCTTAGGAAGTAACTGGATACTCATGTAAAAAAATGCATGTATAGGGAAGGTCATACTAACATAGCTTAATAGCACAAAAGGCCATTGGTTACCTAGGGGATAGACTATCCATATAATGTAGTCCTGTGACATAGAAACATATTAAGTGGAATGGAAACAATATCTATAATAGGGTCATACAGAATGGTATAATGGACGTTGGTGACTCAGAAGGGGGTAGGTGGGAGGGGATATGGGAAGAAATACTACCTACTGGGTGCAGTGTACATTATTCACATGACGAGTACACTCAAAACCCAGGCATCACCACTCTACCATTCATCCATGTGATCACAAACTGCTTGTACGCCTAAATCTAACAACACATAGATAAAAAATAAAAGTAAAAATATTTTAAAACATCAGTAAGGTAACTATAGTTAACAATAATTGATTATACATTTCAAAATAGCTAGAAGGGAATAATGAGAATGTTTCTGTGTAAAGAAAAGGTAAATGTTTAAGGTGAAGGGTATCCCAATTACTCTGACTCGATTATATGAATGTATCAAAGTATCACGTTACCTCAAAAACATGGAAAGATAGTATGCATCAACAAAAATAAATTAATTATTTGAAAAAGAACAAAAGAACAATATCAGCAATAATGTGATCGTGAAAAGGTGGTCATGCTATTTAGATAGCAGGGCTCCATTTTTGTACAAACTAAGGATACTAATCATTGAAAAAGCTTATGAGAGGATGTACAGCAAAGTGTTAAAGAAAGTTATCTCTGATTAATGAGATTATGGGAAGTTTTCTTTTGGGCAGTAATTTCTAATGATTCAATGGTTATGGCTGATGCAATAAAAATGAGTAAAATATGAGATAACAATGTTAAAATAAAATGTAATAAATATATATCGAATAATACAATATACACATATAATAAAGAAGGGGAATAGGCCACTTTTTACTTTTCTCACATTTCTGAAAAGTTGTCTATAACAAGCTTCAGAAATGGCACCTTGGAAGGTTACCACATAGCTCTTATCTATTAAGAAATTGCCAGAAAACAGAGGCAGTGGAACTGAAAATTTTAACCAAATACTGTCTGCTGATGTGAGGGCTGCGCATACTATATTCTGCTGTAAGGAGAGTCAGCAGTCAAGTTTTGGGGAACTATGGTATATGCTAACAGTTCAGTTACCTCACTTTGTTCTCTTCAAATAGTATCTCAAAAAATCTCCCAAAGATACGAATTGCCCAAAGGAAACAAATGGTTAAAGCAACTAAAAGCTTAGTGTCTCCAACTTACATCCTTTTTTAATTCAATTTTTATTAAATCATAACTGTATACATTTATGGGGTATAATGTGATGATTTGATATACAATGTGGAATGCTTAAATCAAATTGATTAACGTAACCATCACCTCACTTACGTTTTGTGTAAGACATTTATAGTGTAGTCTTAGTTATTTTGGATTGTACCCTTGCATAGTGCACAGTAGGTGAGATCCCACCAAATACCATCTCTCCACTCCCTCTCCCCCTTCGCCTCCCTTCTTCCTCCTCTCTCCTCCTTCTTTCTGGATTATGTTTGTGTTTTATCATTCGTATGAATGTGTAAGTGATCATATATTGGTTTGTACAAATTGTGGTATATGTATACCATGGAATACTATGCAGCCACAAAAACAATGGAGACTTTACATCTTTTATGTTTACCTGGATGGAGCTAGAACATATTCTTCTGAGTAAACCATCTCAAGAATGGAATGGAAAAAAGTATGCAACTTACTTCTTATTTCTTATAAGCTCTGCCCTCCCCATCTCCCTCTGCTTTGCTGTATTTCCCCAATTCTCTCATATTTGCTAAAGGCTGAGATCCCTCCCTACCAGGGACCTGGCTATGTCAGAGAAGATTCAAGGCATTCCAGGGTTTGATGAAGCTCATAAAGCAAAATGATAGAACTTTGGAGCCATCCAAAACTCACTTGGTGGCCTGCACGGTGCCTCACACCTGTAATCCTAGTACTCTGGGAGGCTGAGACGGGTGGATTACTTGAGCTCAGGAGGCTAAGACCAGCCTGAGCAAGAATGAGACCCCATCTTTATAAAAACAAACAAACAAACAAAAAAAAACTAGCTGGGCATCATGGCAGCTGCCTATAGTCCCAGCTATTCAGGAGGCTGAGGCAGGAGGATCGCTGGAACCTAAGAGTTTGAGGTTGCTGTGAGCTATGATGCCATCCCACTCTACCCACGGTAACAGAGTAAGACTCTCTCAAAAACAAAAAACTCACTTGGTAATCTTAATTCTAACTTAGAATCGGTTCTCCTCTTTCCCATCTTCTTTTGAAAATAATTTTATTTTTATTGTTTATGTGCTGTACATATTTTGGGAGTACAAGTGATATTTTGATATCAACATCTAATAAACAAATCAAGGTAATTGGGATATTCAGCACCTCAAACATTTATCTTTTCTTTGTGTTGGAAGCATTAGTTATTATCTTTTAGCTATTTTGAAGTATATATTATAATTTCTCTACTGTACTATTAAATATGAAATAATTTTGAGTGTGCAGAAAGGTTGCAAAAAAATACAGTTCCATAATGCTTTACTCAGCTTCCCCTAATGTTAATATCTTAAATCAGGTGAGACATTTATCAAAACTATTTATTAAGTTAACACTGTTGTGATACTATTAAGTAAACCACGGACCTTGTTTGAATCTTACAGTTTTCTCACTAGTGTCTGTTGCTGGTGCAGGATCCGATCAGGGATCCCAGGTTGCATTTAGTTCACACATTTCCTTATTTGTTTCCATCTGTGACAGTTCTTCAACATTGGCTTGTTTTTCTGGACCGTGACACTTTTTTGAAGAGTACTGCAGTTACCACCTTGAATGCACCTGGTCTCGCTTGATCTCAGAAGCTAAGCAGGATTAGGCATGGTTAGTACTTGGATGGGAGACCATCTTTTGTTTTCCTAGAAGCTAAAATAGATCTGAGACTAGTCCTTCTAAACACATAAAGCATAGCTATGTCCCTGTAGAATCAGGAAAAAGGTGAGTCTTAAACATGGTCAAGGCAAGTTCATCAGTGCTCTGATGGGACCTTTAGTCCTATGCACATGCCTCAGATGTCAGAATATGAAATGACAGAATTATCGAAAATCAGAGTTGAAAGTGGCTTTCTAAAATTTACAGATGAATGCTACTAAAAGTGTGGTCTAACAGCAGCAGCACTGCCTAGGTGCTTGTTAGAAATGCAGTCTGCAGCCCTAGTCACTCAATCAGTAGCTACCAGTGGGGGGGGGGCAGGTACTGGCCTGTTTCCTAGCTCTGCAGGTATCTTACCTAAGTGAGAACTACCGTTGTAGTATAAGAAACTGAAGCACAGCAGGAGTGTAACCGTCTTCGCAAAACTGGAGAGAAAAAACACAATGAGACATCAAAATAAAGCTGTATTAATTTTCCTGCCCTATTTCAAGATCTGCAATGTGATACCTGAAGGTCTCCGGATTATCTTCCATTCCTAGCTGTCTTTTTATTTTTAAATCGCTACAATTGGAGAAACTGTGGCAAGCAATAAAGAACAACGCAGCCTCTGGAGCATGAAGAAGCTAATTCAAGCTCTTTTTACAAATCACCGGATTAATGAAATTCATCATACATGGGGGCTTTGGGATGTCAACTGCATGCAAATCACATCTAAAAAGCTAAAGTGCAGACTTCTAGATTAGCTCCCAGAAAATTGGAACAGCAAATGCTAGCATAGGAACTTGACTACCTATTAAATGAAAAGAAGAACTGAAGTTCCTCATCTTATTTTCTCAGGCTGTCTTCCTCCCCCTTCATGCCAAGACTCAGAGAAGAGCTCTGAAATGTAGACGGTTCTATCTCACAAAACAAATTTGGAGTCCCGAAAGATCATTTTTAAGTCATTTGAAACTTGAATACATTTCCTCATACAAACAATCTTATACATGGTCTTAAATGCCTAATCAACAATGGATTTACAATAAAACTGATATTAGGAAGAAATCGAATCACTTAAAAATGCTCCCACTGGGTATGGGGGTGGGGGTTCTACTTCTGGTAAGGAAGAATGTTGGGGGAGTATTTTTTGTATACTTGCTTTGGAAAAATGCCATTTTTAATCAAATTACTTGTCCTCTTACTATTGACTTGTAAGAGTGCTTCATATATTCTTGGTACAAGTCCCTTTTCAGATATATGATTTGCAAAATTTTCTCCCATTCTGTGGGTGGTGATATCTGCTTTTTTGCTTATCATACTATGTCTCTATGAATCATTAAGTAGCAGAGAGTATCAACTTATACCCCACTACTCCCCAGCTCAGGTAGTTGCCACCACACAATATCCAGCTTCCCACCACTTGGTTGGCACTCAAGACCTCATCACTACTCTTCCCTCAGCCTGGATTGCTTCTAGAGCACATGGCCTGGGACCTCAGTTGATTCAGGCCCCTGATTCAATGTCACCACTTCTGAGAGGATTTCCCAACCCTCCTTCCCTAAAATTGCAACTCCCTCCATCCATCTCCCCATTCCTTTTTCTTGCTTTTATATTAGATAAGTGCTATGAAGATATATCAGTAATTGATATTTGTCAGAAATTTATATTTGTTTGCCTTTGACTGCTGATTAACTTGAATGTTTTCTCAGATGTTTACTGGCAGTCATGTGCATGTTTATATTTCTTCTTTTGTAAACATTCTATTCATGACCTTTGCTGATTTTTATTGGCATATTTAACCTTCTTGTTAATTTTTAGGAATATTATGCCTTGGTCTATTATCAAGAATTTTCCCAGCTTGTGTTTTCCTTGTTTTTCATGGTGTTTGCCATGTGAGAGTTCATTTTTATATAGACTACTCTATTTTTTTATATTTTTCCACTACCTTTGATGCATTCCCTTCCAAAGAATACATAAAAATGGTTAGTTTTTATACTTAACACACCATAAAAATCTCTTGCCACACTGTTCTACATCTTATTCAGAAAGCACATTCATCACCACACTGTAGAAACTTGGTTTTCCTCCATCCTCAGCTCTCATCCCTCATCCTAGCAACCAGAAGTATTGCCTCCATTTTATTAAAAGCATTTGGAAACTTAAAGAGCCACTGTGCAAGATGATTACATTAGCATCCCCGGTAAGGCTCACTTCCTCATAGGCCTGCCCCAGTGACACTGGGCTTGGTGATGTGACTTGCTTTGGCCAGTGGGACACTGGCAGACATTATATCGATGAGAGCATGCAGATTGCTTGTGCTTTACTCCTGGGAACTCTTCTGCTATGATATGAAAAATCCTAGGCTGGCCTCCTGTAGGACGGGGGAGAATGCAGAGTGCCACTCCAGCTGAAGCCCAAATGCATGAATAAACCCAGATGACACCATGTGGAGCAGAGACAGGTTATCTTAGTCAGGACTAGCCCACACTACCACCTCATGGAATTGTGAGCAATTAAATGATGGGTGTTTTCAGTTGCTAAGTTTAAGGATGGATTTTTACACAGTAATAACTACCAGTACATGTATTTTGTAATTCAATTTAATGAAGTGTTATGCAGCCAGTAAATCTCTCAGCACAGACACACAAAAAAATGTTTATGCTGGGTTAGAGGAAAAACATGCATATTTGTGTGAACTGTGAATGGAGAGGGAACAAATGGTAGATGGTTAATGCCAATTTCCATAATTTCTAATTGTATCTATATTTATCATTTCAAGTGAACTTTAAAAGTTTATAAACCGAAAATCTTTCAGTAAAGCAAGGTTTAACATACATCTGTAGTTCTAAGCTAGGGTTTCTCCCAAAACTACATTTAGCCCATGGCAGGGGCCATAGCCTCTACCACTGTGTTCTCAGGAATGACTTTCTTGCCTCTTATTTAGACAGTTTTATATGATTCATGAAGTCCTAAAGTGAAATCATCCCATCTACATGGAATATCCTGTATGGTAGGCACTTCTAGAAAGGGAAGTGTCCCTGCTTATTCATTAACATATTGTTCACCTCTAATTTCCATGCCTGTTTCAGAATCTCATATTTTTCCAAACTCTACGCTTTATTACTGGCCCCTGTGCTGGGGTGTTCTCATGGGGCACCTTCTACAAAGAAAATTTGTGACGACCAGAGCAAAGGTCCACTCAAGCTGGACTATACTCTGTCTACTACAAAGAAAAATTCATGTAGTTCAATCTAATGCCTGTATAATACTGGGTGACTCCTCTGATGATGGTGTTAATAAGGTCACAGTTTGGCCTGAAATGGACAAGTTATTTCAGGAAGATGACAGAAACAAAAACACCACTACCGCCACCCTAAAAAATACTGTTCTAGAGCCACAGTTCATTCTAAGCCCCGGGTATGCATTCTTGAAAGGAAGGTGCTGACATAATGCCCATTTCTATTAGAAAAGAATACAAAGCAGCTTTCCTGCTAATTGGAAGAAAAGAACATCAGTTTTAGCTAGAAACTATCCAAATTCAATCAGGTAGTAAGTCTATGTCACTTGCTAGTTTTGTAGGTAAGAGAAATGAGGTTTGGGAAGCACAAAAACATTGCTAAATTTTGCCCTCTCAGGCCTCCTATTTATAGGTCATCGAATTGTAAGATTCCACTCTTAGCTGGGCTGGACAGACACGACCGAAACAGCATATCTCTGGAAGTGACAAACAGCTGGCAGAGCTTATATGCTTTCCTCGCTGATAGAAGAAACAGAACAAAGGGCCACAGAAGAGAATAGCAGCTAATAAGCCCTAAGTGAGGTGCTTTTCATAAGTGGGCCTTCCATTTCTGTGCTTTATTAAAAAAGAAAATAGGGGGTTGGGGGAAAACAAGATCAAGGGAAACTTAAGACCCTTTGTATGCTCCGGCTTTCCAGCTGGGTACACAGCTCACCCAAATATCTACCCTCTCCTGCTGTTACTAAAAATACACAGAATAGCTTTTCCAGGAGAAAAATGGTCACATATCACCAAGGAGACAGGAAGACACTCATGATATAGTTTTGCAAATGACTTGGGAATCCAAGCAACACTTGATTCCTCTCTCTGGACTCTGCCAAGAAAGTAACTAAAGCTCCTGTTTAAAGAGAGATTTTATTCCCAGATAGAATTTTGTCTGTTCACTTCTGATACCGGGGAATCAGCTGAAATCTAAAGCGCCTTAAGACGAGCTCATTGTGAAGGCAGACATTCTGGCATGAAAGCTAGAAAAGGCTGCCACCAAAATAAATGCACATTGTCTTGCACCAACTGCTACTAGAAAGAGATTTCAAGGATTCTAGCAGAAAAGAGAATGCAGGATTGACAAGAAATTGAGCATGAGAAGGGAGTACTGTTGGGAAAAATATAAAACACAATCATTTCAAACGAAGCTTACTTTTTACAAAATTAGAAGGCAAGGTTTTCTTTCCATGGTATGCAACATGGAAGAAATGGGATGCGTATTTCTCTCACAAGCCTCACACAGTTGTTTTTTTTTTGAATAGTGCCCTTTGCTTCCTTCCTGCTGCCAAGAAAATGTAGGACAAGCTAATACAAGCCCCACAAAATGGGGAACTCCATTAAAGCTGATTGCAATTCATCTCCACATCCCCAGTACTTGATTGACTCAAAAGGGCTATTTGTTGAAATGTCCCCATTATTTTCTCATTTTCATCATGCCTATTGTCTTTGAATTCACCATTAATATGACATTTTATATTTGGTTATTTTGTTCCCCTGGCTCCCCATATAAAATATGTAAAATTCTTACATATGTGCTTAATTCAACTTTAAGAGAGAGTAAAGGGTGAAGGCTCCTTTAATATTTCAAAATAGGATTTTCTTTTAAGTGTGGCGCTCAGGTGAAAAGAATTGAATAAATCCCACTAATCAAAAACTTTGATTCAAGACCACGCATAATGGCCTTTTTGTCTGTGTTTATGTTATTAACATGTATATACACACATTAACCTACTACCTAACCCAATAACTTACATCTCCTTATGCAGTCACCTCCATTCCCTCTTCCTGCCTCCCTCATCCCAAGGCAACCACTATGGAGAATCATGTGTTCATCCTTCACATCATGCAATATATATTAATTATTAATATATTAATAAGATTCATCCATAGTGCTGTGTGTTGCAATAATTCATTCATTTCTACCATTGTGTATTACTAAGGGTGTGAATCAGGGAAAACAGGAATTAAAATGTAAAGTATTAATGTTTTATAGCATCATAGCATAATTCAGTCAATGTTATTTACTTCTTAAACAAATGTTACATAAAACACCATTTGTTTTAAAAGAAATTACCATACAAAACAAGTTCCTATTATTTTAACTGTATTTCTTTTTTTTTTTTCTTTTTTTGCAGTTTTTGGCCAGGGCTGGATTTAAAACCACCACCTCTGGTATATGGGGCCGGCGCCCTACTCCTTGAGCCACAGGCACCGCCCTATTTTAACTGTATTTCATAATTAATTTCTTCACCTCAATTTTTCTGCATTTTCCAGGATTGAATGTTATATATCCTATACTAGATTTTCTTAATGATTAGTGACACCAGAACTGATGTAGATCACAGCTGCTGATACAAAGCCACTGTATTACAATGCTAGTCAGATTAAATTCATCCCTAAATTCTAATTTGTTCCACATCCCTAGTGGCCCCATGTCCAGACAGTCCTATACAAGATAGAACACACTAATCATATCAAGCTTAACAAAACCATTCCTTTCCCACAAAGCTCTCAATGCCTAATGCAGGAAGAAAATCACTAAGAAAATTACAATCATATAAGAGGAAATTTGCAGAGTTCAGGAATCAATGTCCTGATAAATGAAGAAGAAAGCATGCACCAAGCAGAGGGACAGATCATGCAAAAGCACAGAGGTAGAAGAGTTATCAAGTTGTCAGGGGTCTCCAAGCACAGTGGCAAGGAAGTCAGGAGTCAAACCTCAGAACCTCTTAAACTTTATCCCAAAGCAATTTTATTCAGGAAGCCACTAGATATTTCAGAGAGAAGAGATCCAGTATAGGATCAGATTTACCATTCTAGAAGATGGTTGGCACTGGCCAGTAGGCTGTGGGTAAGAGCAGTTGCAATATTAGTCTAGGATTCAGGCACTATATGATGTAGGCCTGGCCTGAACAGCTGCATGGATGATGGAAACCAGAGGACATAGACTTCTGTGATAGTTATACAACAAATATGATTGAAAAAGAAGACACAGACCCAACCAAAAAAAAAAAAAAAAGAGCATAACTTAGAAATTGGTAGTCTAACAGCAACTGTAGTACAATGATTTCAAGTGTCATGTCTAAAAGAATGCAACCTTGTCTATAAGAAAAGAGAAACCTCTCTGGAATATTGCTTTGATCCCATGAAAGCCTCCAAATATTGAAGTATGTTTTTGTAAATTACCAGTTATTTTTATTTGAAATTGTGTTCACAGTGTACAGCTTAAAACTTCTTCTAACAAGGTAGTCTTGTTATCATCCACAAAAGACAAAATGATGCTCAGTTGAAATCCTAGTTTAATTTTTTTTAAATGAACAGTCCATTCTCATTATTTGAAGCATTTATGTTATATGAAGTCATCGCAAACACTGAATTAACAAATACTGGAACATTGTTCCTAGGGATAATATAGGGTTGGGTTCCTGCAAGTCTCTGATCACAAATTTGTTAAGTGATCAATACTTTATTTTATATGTGTTTCTGTTTAAAGACACCTTATTTAATATATGTTGTTGGTTCATTGTCATTAACTCATAGTCAACATCGCTATAACTCATGCCTAAAAGAAAATTATGTAATACATGTATTTTCTCTGTAAGGCACATCGCAGTCTTCTTGTGCTTAGGAAGATGAGAGAGCACTTCAGCTTTATACTTGGGGGATGCTTTAAACACCAAAATCACCAAAAGGAAGCAATAGAGAATGGATGAAAACATGGCACTAAATAGACTGCAAAAGGAAATTTGTTTACAGTGTGAGAGCTAAAATGAGAAGGTAGATCACTGCCTTGTTTGAGCTGGGAATGTGTGGGTCAGGTGATTCAAATTTTTTCACCTCTCTGTGCATGTCTTTGGGTGACTGGAAAAGCACCACAAGTATTGATTTAGGGGTTATAAAGATTTTGGCCACATAGGTATATGTGCAAATATAGAATCTATAAATTATGAGGACTGACTGTATTTCCAAGAGATTATGCCCTGCCTTGTGGCCCCTAAGGTGCTTTAGTAGATAAGCAGAGCAAGTCAGTAACAATGCCAAATCTTTAGTGATGTGATTTTCCAAAATGAGTCCAAAGGTGTCTCTTTAGACTTCATATCAATTTGTTCATCTCCTATGAGCCTAGAGAGCCTTAATTTTAAATCACTTCTTAAATTATGAAAAACAAAGCTTTGTTCCTGTTTCAGAAAAAAAAATGAAAAGGACTAGCAATAATTCTAAATGTCCTGATTCCTAAACAATTTTTTCATTTTCTATGGTTGTGCTTCTCAAACTTTACTGTCTTCATGAGTACCCTAGGGATCCTGTGAATAATGCAACTTTAAATTCAGGAGATCTAAGGTGAGGCCTGAGGATTCTGCATTTTTAACTAGTTCCCAGAAGATACTGATGCTACATATAGTTTGAGTAACAAGGGTATAGATTACAAACTCCCTCTGGAAATTCAAAAGCCCTAACATGGACATATATCCAATAGATGATAATTACTTATATTAAAAACAAAAAACCCAAGCACTAAAAAGTAATGATGCTTTCAGAACATCAACAGTTACACATGTAAAATTATCCAGAATAGACAACAGTATTCATTTTCCTAAGTCTATTAGTGTTGCAAGGGAAATTAAATTATATTAGGATCTCAATATTGCTTTCCAGAGAAAATCTCAGTTTGGGGAGTATTTTTTCTCTTCTCCTAACTGACCATTGACATCATTGAGCAAGTAAAGAAACAATTGTCTGAAAGATACAAAATGCTTCAGCTGTAGGCAGCTGACATACAAGTGGGCAAACCACCACTTACTTGTACATTTGAACATGCAGATAAGGGCAGGGGTTATTAGGAAGCTGTTATCTGCAGATAAAGGCATTTGTTTCTCATTGCCTCTGCACTTTTACCCCCAGATACATTCAAATATCAAAGGTGACTTTGTGAAATAAAGGGCAGTAGAAGTGCCCATTGGGCAACCTGTCCGTTTGAAAGGAAATCTGGCAAAAAGCCAATGAAAACAGCAGTTTAATATAAACACCCCAGTGGAAATTTGATTTCCAAGTCACCCACAAATATCTGCAGAGCTACAAAAATAGCCACAAACCAGATAAATAAACTCCCTATTATCCAGAATTCGAGTAACTAGCACTCTTAAGAAGCAACCAGTATGTGACCCAAATAAATAAATAAATAAAATCAGAGTTAAACTTGAGTTTAAACATGGTGCAACTTGCAGTAAGCTGAGGCTTTGGGCATCACTCCTGTGGCTCCCATGTGTTCTCTGTAACACTTTTAAGTGTCAATGTGTGTTACTTAAAGTTAAAAAAAAATGGTAGTAAAGTTTAAAAGAGTATTGACAGCCATTTAACCAAAACTGTACACTGCATTTACAAAGCTGCTTTATAATACAGTAAATCTGTGTTACAGTAAGTGAAGTTTGCTTTAATTAGTGTATCTCAATATTAAGTCAACACAGAGCATATGGTATGGGGTATAGAATTATTTAGGTCTATTTTTTTTTTTTTTTGAGATAGAGTCTCAAGCTGTCGCCCTAGGTAGAGTGCCATGGTGTCACAGCTCACAGAAACCTCAAACTCTTAGGCTTTAGATATTCTCTTGCTTCAGCCTCCCAAGCAGCTGGGACTACAGGTGGCTGCCACAATGCCTAGCTATTTTTTTTGTCACAGTTGTCATTGTTGTTTTAGCTGGCCCAGGCTGGGTTCGAACCTGCCAGCCTCGGTGTAAGTGGCCGGTGCCCTACCCACTGAGTTGTGGGCTCTGCCCTATTTAGATCTATTTTTAATAGTAACTCTCAGGAAACCAGAAACTACATTTATCCAGAATCCACCAATCCCCGTGGGTGCTAGATAACAGGGAGATTATTGTAAAAAGAAACATGTGTTCACTGGTACTTCGGGGTGGGGGGCAAATATTCATGGAAGGCAGAGAGTAAGAAAGGTCTTCAGGACACTCAAGACTCATCATTGCATGCCACTGATTCCAAATTGATAGTTTGTGTTTAATAATTTTAAAACACAAAGTTCCATTGGAGACCAAACATGGAGTTCTCCATGACTTAAGCAAGACAGATTTTTCATGGCACTTGAGAACGATCTACAGCTGGTGTTTTCCTCATACCAAATTTCTTACAGCACACTTGATACCAATTTCAGTTAAGAAGAAAAAATAACTATCTGTATTTGATTATGTCTCACTAATATAACACTGGTTTTTTGTTGTATTTTTAGATTTGACAAGATAAAGACAAAATACTGTTGATTATACTTCAAAGAGCAAATCTCAGCTTAAGCTAATTGAAAACATTTTAGAAAATATATAAGTGACTTTTATGAAAAGAAATAACAAAAGGAAGAGAGAATATGATTGCAGGAATCTAATGCTCGAAGGATGAAGGTTAAGTATTAGGACAAGTGTAACTTGAAACACAAACATCAGAAAAAGTTCTCATTTATACTCTTTTACGAATTTGGTTTTGCTTTGCTCAAAACCACTGGAGGAAGAAAATACAAAGGAAAACCTGCTATCTTCTGATACAAGTCAGAAATTCTTCACACAGAGGGACAAAATGGCCTATTTGTCCTAGGAATGCCACTTTTAGGAATCTACAACAAGAAAACAGACCTCATACAAAAATACACATATACAAGATTATTCATTGAAAAATTATTTGCAATTACAAAATAATGAAAGCAACCTAAATGTTCATAAGTAGTAGAATGGTTAACGAAATGGTTTAGTTAGCCACATAATGGAATGCTATGCTATTATAAAAAGAGAGTGAGGGAGATTTTTATGAACTGATATGAAATAATTGTAAGATAAAAGGCAAAGTACAAATTTTAAGTGTCCTCACCATGTGCACACACACACACATGCACAATGGTAACTATGGTGACAGATATATTAATTAATTTGATTATGGTAATCATTACACAATGCACATGTATATCAAATCATCACACTGTATGCCTTAAATACATATAATTTTATTTATATAAAACACATTTTATTTGTATAAATGTATAAATACTTTAAAAAAGCAATGTGCAAAAAAATTTATAGTAAACTACTACCCTTCATGTAAGAAAGAAGGGGATATAAAAAAAATTCACATATCCTCTCATTTATGCAAAAGAAATACAGTAATGATAAGCCAAAAGCTAAAGAAAGTGGTTTTATAAGGCAATAGATTAAAAGAGATGAAAAAAAGGGGTGGTGCCCGTGACTCAAAGGAGTAGGGAGCCAGCCTCAAATGCTGGAGGTGGTGGGTTCAAACCCAGCTCTGGCCAGAAACTGCAAAAAAAAAAAAGAGATGAAAAAAGGAAGGAATGGGAAGAGGTACCGGGAATGAGGAAGGAATGGCACATCTGAGTGTATCATTTTGTATAGCTCTGAATCTGAGAAGCAGAGTATATACTGAAAATATAAATAAGTAATAAAACCTGCCAGGATATGTGTGTCTGGGGGAATGGAACAAAATGGAATACAAACAGTAACAAAAGAAACTAATTGTATCACAAGTGAACAGCATAACCACACTGAAGGGAGCAAGGAAGAAAAACATTAAGCTTATTAACTGTGTAAAACAGTATCTTGACTGGATTCCATAAGACATAAAAAAACCTGCACCCAGAACTGTCCTCTAGGTAGTAAATGTATTTCTCACAAAGATATGGGTTAGCAGTTCTGAAACTACTATGTGTTTATTAGGATTAAAGAACTACAGAAATATTTACATATATTATTGATGATGAAAGCCAGGTTTCTCACCATTGAGAAAAGAAGGCTAGAGTCTTGGTGTGTGCCACACCTTTTGGGGGCAAAACACGATTGTAAGAGAGGCTTTACCCAACAAATGCAATCAGTGTAACATGGTTTCTTGTACCCTCAATGAATCCCCAACAATAAAAAAAAAAAAAAAGAAGGCTAGAATGAACCATATGGTATTAGGTTAGAATCAAGGATATCAGTATGAGCTCATAGTTTTTGATTGATGGATGGAGAGATAGATGAATGGATGTACAAATGGATGGATAGAAAGTAAGAAAGAAAGGGAGAAAAGCAGACAATGTCTTAGCTGTTTTGTGCTACTATAACACAATATCTGACACTGAGTAATTTATAAAGAATAGAAATTTACTTTCTCACAGTTCTGGAGGCAGGGATGTCCAAGGTCAAAGTGCTGGCATCAGGTGAGGGCCTTCTTATTGTGTCATCCCATGGCCAAAGATAAAAGAGACAGCAAGAGCAAACCAAAAAATAGCAAATCCTGTCCTTTTATAAGGAACTCATTCTCATGGTAACAAATCCATTTCCACAATAATGGTATTACTTCACTCATAAGGGCAGAGTCCTTATTAATCACCTCCTAAAGTTCCCACCTCTTAATAGTGTTACATTAGCAATTAGATATCAGCAAATTTGGAGACCATAGCAAATATATGTGGACATCTGTGATCACATAGTATGCTCACATATATTTCCTAGCTGCTAATAAGGTCTAGAATCAATGACACCTCAGTAGAAAGAAACATACCTAGTACTTATGCCCTAATTTCTAAATACCATTCTGCCATAAAAGGAGCAAAGAAAGGTTGGGACAGAAAAAAATATTTGTAGAAATAATGGCCAGAATTTTCTAAATTTTATACAAAAAATAAACATACATATTCAAAAAACTCAGCAAACCCCAAGTAAAATATGAAGAAAACTATACCAAGCTACATCATAATAAAATTGGTCAAGATTATTAATAAAGAAAAAATCTTTAAAAACACCAGAAAAAAAGAAATGTTACATATGGAGGAAGGGTGAAATATTTCTCATTTGACACAACACAAACATGAAGGCCTAGGAGCCACAGTGTTAAAAATTCAAAAAGAAAAAGAAAATCAACCTACAATTCTATACCAGCAAAGATATCTTTCAAAAACAAAGGCAAAATAACAACCTTTTCAGATTAAAAAAGCTGAAAGAATTCATCAGCAGCAAATCATAAAATATGTTAAAATAAGTCTTTCAAAAAGAAAAAAAAAGATACCAGTTAGAAATATAGATCTACATAAAGGAATTAAAGGTACTGGAAATAACTACTTGGGTAAATACAAGATATTTTCTTACTAAAAATCTTACTTTCTCACTTTAAATCTATTTAAAATATAACTGTTTAAACAAAACTAGTAATAATGGACTGTGGTGTTTAGGTATGCCTTGATAAATTAAAGATATCATGAACCCTGAAGCAAATAATAAAATTATAAAACAAAGAGTTATAGCTAATAAGCCAACAGATGAGATAAAATAGAATCATAAAAATGCTGAGCCAAAAATAAGGTAAGAAAAGAAAATGTAGATGTGGGAAAGTAGAAAACATAGCAAAATAATATTTGCACCTGACAATATCAATAATTATATTAAATGTAAGTGGAGTACATACCCAAATTAAAAGGCAGAGATTGTCAAATTGAATTAAAAAGCAAGACTCAACTATATGCTGCCTATAAGAAACATTTTATATAAAAATTACAACTAGGTTTAAATTTAGAGTGGGAAATATTATACTATACTACTACTAGAAAAAAATAGGGTGTCCCCAAAGTTACTATACATAAAGCATATGGGAAATTGTAGCTAAGTGTACATTTAATTATACAATATTCATTACAAAATTTTACAAAATATTTACAAAATATTCTCTGCATATTGACCACCTTTATCTACATACACATGAATTCTTTTTTTCTACTCATGGCAAACACATTCCAAGATACCTGTTTTCCAATGTATGGAGACCTTTGGAACACCCTGTACAAGTTTAATGACTATATTTTGCATTTTTTTTTTTTTGAGACAGAGCTTCAAGCTGTCACCCTGGATAGAGAGCTGTGGCATCACAGCTCACAGCAACCTCCAATTCCTGGGCTCAAGCGAGTCTCTTGCCTCCACCTCCCAAGTAGCTGGGACTACAGGCGCCCACCACAACGCCCGGCCATTTTACGGTTGCAGCCGTCATTGTTGTTTGGCGGGCTGGGCTGGATTCGAACCCGCCAGCTCAGGTGTACGTGGCTGGCGCCTTAGCCTGTTGAGCCACAGGCGCCGAGCCTAGTGACTATATTAATACCAGAAAACATATATTTCAGAACAAAGAATATTACCAGGGATAAAGGAGGTCATTTTGTAATGAAAAAAGGGCTCAATTTATCACAAGGACATAATAATCCTAAACATTTATGTACTTCGGTACAGAACTTCAAAACACATGAAGCAAACCTGACAGAACTGCCAAAAGAAATAGAAAAATCCAGAATTATAGTTAGAGATTTCAAAAAGACTCTCAATTGATAGAGCTAGTATTGAGAAAATTAGTTAAGGATATGGAAGATTTGAATAGTACCAATGTTAAGAAACAGATAGCATTCCAGCCAACAAGGGCAGAATATAAAATCTTTTCCAGCACAAATGGAACATTTGCCAAAACAGACCACCTTTTTGTCTATCAATTTTAACAAATTTAAAATTGATTCAAGTCATACAAAGTATGTTCTTTTCACAAACTAATAGAGACATCAACAAGAGAAAGAGTTCTGGATAATCTTCAACTATTTAGAAAGAAAATAACATACTTCCAGATCATCAATGGGTTAAATAAAAAAATCAAAAGAAAAATTAAAAATAATTTTGAACTGAATGAATATGAAAAATCAACATATCAAGAATTTTGGGATGCAGCTAAAATAGCACATAGAAAAGAATTTATAATATTGAATGGCCTCAAATTGATGACTTCAGCATCCACCTTCAGAAACCAGAAAAACAAGAGAAAAGTAATCCTAAATTAAGTAGAAGAAAGAAAGATCAGAGCTGAAATCAGTAAGACTATGGAAGAATGAGAGAAAAATCAGTGCAACACTAAAATCTTGCTCGTTGAGAAGATCAACAAAACTGATAAACCTCTAGCTGGGCTGATCTGGAAAAAAAGAGAGAAGATACAAATTACCAATGTAAGTACTGAGAAAGGGAACATTTTTACAGATTCTGTATTACATATTCTGATGTTGCTTTAGGTAACATCAGTGAATATTATTAAAAACTTTAAGTCAATAAATGTGATAACCTAGATGAAATGGGCTAATTCCTTAAAAGGCACAAACTACCACAGGTCATTCAAAACAAACAAACAAAAAACCCCCCAAATAACCTGAGTTGATTGGTATCTATTAAATAACTTGAATTTATAGTTAAAAACCTTCCCATGAAGAAAACTCTAGACCCAGATGGTTTCACTGGTAAAATCTACTGAACATTTAGGGAAGAATTAGGAAGAAATTCCCAGCCACAATACCTTATAATTATGTTCAGTTAGGTATTTATAGAAAAGTAAGTGAACATTAATGTCAACCTGCTCTACACCATTATAGCTAGAAATGAATTTACATTTTTTATCAAACTCATAATTTATGTAGCTTCTACCTAAATTATAAGGAGAATGATAAATTTACTAATATTGAACAAAATAATAGATTTATAGCTTTAATTTATAAATACTCTCATAAAATAATCAAATACAACTAATGTGAAAATAGTCTGAGCAAAAGAATAGATATTTCTATTTTTAAAGTTTTAAAAAGATTTTCAAAGTTTTATCTTATAATTATATAACATATATATAATTTGCCATTGTTTAAATCTATAAAATTTAAGACAATTTTGTCAATGGCAAGTGTGTGTTGCAACATTTTCTTATACAATTGTTAACTGGGGGATATTAGTAAACACCTTTTCAGAAAGTTCTTCTAGTAAAAGTTTTTAATATTCAAAAATAGTCATACTTCTACAACAAAGAAAATATTAATAACTGAAGCAAATAATGAAAGGTAAAGACAAAGATTTAAGTGCTACTGATCACAATTTTTATCAGTGAACAACTAG
>CAUYRH010173824.1:0-31103 GCA_963574655.1 Perodicticus potto
GATAAAGGGCAGGATCACACCAGTGGTGTATATTTGAATGGTCAGGAGAAAACTTCTAAACACGGATCAAAAATGTTCTCACATAGTAATGAGAAAGTCTCTTGAATGTTATCGCAATCAGGTTGATGAAAATATCTCCGACTGTATCTGAAGCCCGCACACTGTACCCCATGATTGAATTATTGTACACAGCAATGATTCAATAAAAAAAAATTAATCTGAAATTTTAAAAATAAATAAAATCCCTTAAGAGTAATTAAAAACCAAAACAAAAATGAAATATATATGCCAAAGGCTGGGAAAGTCAAGGAGTGAACAAGAGAAATTGGAGTCAAGGGTGCTGGGGGCTAAGAAGGCAATAAATTACAAATAATGAGCCTGAATCTGTGGGTCAGAAGAGATAAGGCTGGTGGCCTATGTGCCACATGGGAATATCCAGAACACACTATGTGCCACATGGGAATATCCAGAACAATAAGAAAGGCATAGTCACTGCATTCAAGAAGTTTAGAATCTCCAGAAGAAGAAAGACCTGGGAATATAGCTTGGGCAGAGGTATTCAGATAGCAAGGGAGAGGTGAGAGGAAACTTCCTACCCCTGGAGGGATCGAGGGGGACTTTTAAATCAGGTGACAATGGACCAAGTCCTTAAAGATTAGAGGAGTTTGCAGGGTATGAAAGTTCTTCAGTCATAAGAAAAAGTATATCTCAAAATGTGCCACCATGACAGAGCATGTTACAGTTGGCAAACTGTGTTTGTCTTAGCACAGTCAGCACATTGACAAGGTATCATAGAATGATCGGAAATAATACCAAAGAAAGCAAGCAGGAGTCAGATTCTGATGGTTCTTGCCATGATGTATCATTGGGAATTTTTTGGCTAAAGGAGGAAAGAAAATTTTTCACAGAAGGACAAGGAACAGAAAATTTGTAGCCAAGAGAATAAAGAACTCATTGGAAACATGATGCTTTTTTCATTTATTAAAGGAGTAAAATGCAGAAAAGTAGGCTTCCTGTGGAATTTCATAAAACATACATACTGTGAATTTGTGTAATTTAAAGAAATACTCATAAGCAGGATTTTGTTTCATTTAGGCACTCCAGCAATGAAACTGACAGCATTGCGAGGTAGTGCGTTTCCCATAACCAGAAGTATTAAAGTAGAAGCTGCATATTCCTGTACAGGGCACGCTAGAAAAAGGCAATATGGAAAGTAGAAAATACAACTAACAATAGCTATTCAAACTAACACTATAAGATGTTCTATTTCTCTGTGCTTGGGATGCCAAGATTTTATATGCTTCTTAGATGTTGCACATTTGATTGTCTATGCCAAAATCCAGCATTAATCTGACATAATCCTATAGCAAGCAGTTTTCAGGAATCAGTGATTTTAGGGAAATACATTTTTAAACCAAATATCATCATCTAAAGAACTTCTCAGACTTTGGAGACTGAGGTGTATAGAAAGGGAAAGTTTCCAAATTATAGATAAAATAGTTTAGCTCTCTTTAAAATCCATTTCCTGATATTGAAGATATTTTAGCCTTCATTATACAAAGACAGAAAGTTCATTATATTCAAAGACTTTAAAACTGCCTTCACTTAACTAGCTGGGGAAAACACAGCTATGTTCCCCAACATGGATCTTGTTCCTGTATTCTTCTTGTTCTAATTAATCTTTCTTGAATCATTTTCCATGGAGATTGAGGTCAGAAGGTATGTTGATCTTATCATTTTTCATCCCAAATGTGACAAGTTCTCAAAATTGCATTTAGCTTATCAATATGTGTAATGACATACAATTGTTCCTGCTAAATTTTAATTATGTAAAGGTGTTCAAATAAATGAAAATTTATGAACTGTGTTATTGTTCTTTGTAAAAGTTCATAATTTTTTGGCCAATGAAAGTTTATTTGACAAACTGGCTTTTTGTATTTTAATGAAATCAGTTTATTATGAGAATCTGGGAATTGGTTCTTTAATATTGTCACCATCTCTCAAATCTACCTGCTTTGGTTTCTTCTTGAATTGTATACCACAGAGTAAATACTGGTTTAATCAGCAGGGTATCCCCAGACAAACACTTCAGTTCCCGTTTAAATGAAGTTAAAACACAATACAACCATGGAGAGTTTATTTTGCTGCACTGCACTTTTATAAGTTTCCCTTGTTGAAGTTTAACTCGGAAATAAAAGGTCAGTCTCTTTGGACAGTCTGAATCTTACGGGGTCATCTTCTCCTTCCCTTATCACCCTATCACATGGCACTAGCAGCTTTTCTATACCTTATGAATTGTCTAGGAAGCACTTCCAAAGCCTGGCTAATCATCACCATTATTAGAAAAACATTTTTTTACAAAAATAGATTGGTATCCTTCATCCAAGTTCTAGAAGCGTTAGGTGTAAGGCTCTGTAATCTGTATTTCAAAATCAGTTCCCTGCGGGGAACAGACAGGGCAGTTCCATGAAGTAGTATCCTAACCAAATTCAATCTGAGTTCCTTGATAACCAGCTGTTCTTCTGACGTCCCAGATTTTCTACAATTCCTTTCTATAGTTGTTCTGAAAGTTCAATGTCAGAAAATGTCTACTATAAAGTTCTCCCCATTTCACGATACTGTATTTAAGTGCTCCAATGTTTTTCTACCACTTCCATAGGACCAATATTTGAATGTTTTCCCATCACGAGTTCTCAAGCCCAGAGAAAACCTCATATATTTTAAGGAGAACCATAAAGTGAAAGAAATCATGTCCTTCATACTTCACCCATTTCCCAGTAACACAGCACTAAGCTTGTGAAAAATTCCCTCCTTTTCCCACATTTAATATTTATGGACTTTATGTTCTTAAAATCGTACATAGGTTAATAGAGAAGATGTAAAGTCTCCATCTTTTTAATGGCTGACTAGTATTCCATACTGACTAGTATTCCACTACATATTCCACTGCTTGTTAATCCATTCCTGAGTTGGTAGGCATTTAGGTTGTCTCCACATTTGGGGGATTGTAAATTGAGCTATGATAAACAGTCTAGTGCAAATGGCCTTATGGCCTTATGAGAAAATGATTTTTTTTCTTCTGGGTAGATGCCTAGTATTGCAGGATCAAGTGGGAGGTCTACTTTGAGTTCTTTGAAGATTCTCCATACTTCCTTCCAAAAAGGTTATATTAATTTGCAGTCCCACTAACGGTGTAAAAGTATTCCCTTCTCTCACATCCACACCAGCATCTGCAGCTTTGAGACTTTGTGATGTGGTTTATTCACATCTTCACATAGAAGTTGGAGACTTTGCATCTTTTGTATTAACCTGGATAGAGCTGGAACACATTCTTCTTAGTAAAGTACCACAAGAATGGAGAAGTAAGAATACAATGTACTCAACTCTAATATGAAGTCAGTAGATGATCTAATACATATCCACATAAGAGAAAAATTTAAATCAATCCAAGGTTGGAGGTGGGGGAATGAGGGAGTGAGACGCAGGAAGAAGGAGGGGGGTGGTGGTTACAGGGTGGTGTGTGGCACACTTCTTGGGGGAGGGACACAATTATAAGAGGGACTTTACCCAACAAATGCAGTCAGTGTAACCTAATTTTTTGTACCCTGAATGAATCCCAAATAATAAAAAAGTCATACATAGGTATAATTGCATACAATAAATAAACCCATTTTAAGTATAACTTTTGATGAGTTTTGAGGAATTTTTATGCCTGTGTAACTACTTCTGCTATCAAATTATAAAAAATTTCTGAAATAGTTCCTTGTGCCCCATTCTAGTTAATTCTCCCCAAGCTTTAGACCCATAAAACTTATGATTGCTCCCTGTTGCTGTAGAATAAATTCCACCTTTTCTAGAGGTTCACATAGATAGAATCACAGCATGTATGCTTCTGTGTCAGTCACGGTTCTCTAGAAAACAGAATCAATAAGGTGTATTATTAATATATAGAGAGAGACTTACTGAATTGGCACTTGTAATAATGGAAACTAGAAAGTCCAAAATCTGAAAGATAGGTCAGCAAGCTGGAGACCAAGAAAAGGGCAAATATTGAAGTTCAAGTTTGAAAGCTGTCTGCTGGCAGACTTCCTTCTTGCTTAGCTTTCTATTAAGGCTTTCAACTGATAAGATGAGACCCACCAACAATTAGGGAGGGCAATCTGTTTTACTCAAAGTCCTCCAATTTAAATATCAATCCCACAAAAAAAAAAAAAGAAAGAAAGAAAAACACACACCTTCACAGAAATATCCAGAATAATATTTGATCACATATCTGGGCACTACAGCCAGCCAAGCTGACACATAAATCAACACATAAAACTAATTTCACAACAATGTTCCTGTGATTTCTTCACATTATTGTGTATACCAACAGATTATCCCTTATTATTTTTTTTTGATTATCCCTTATTATTATTGAGTAATATTCCATTCTATGAATATTTCATTGTTTATTGATTCTTCTAATGGTGAACACCTAAATGCTCTTACTTTGGGGTTACTATAAGTAAAGTTGCTATGAATATATAATGTACAACTACTTGTGAGAACATATGTTTTCACTTCTTTTGGGTAAAAACACATAAGTGGAATCACTGGTGCGTGTATATTTAACATCATAAGAAACTGTCAAACTGTTTAGCAAAGTGGTTTACTATTTTAAATTCCAAAAAGCATGATGGGAAAGTTCTAATTGCTCTACATTTTTATGAAATTCTTGATAATTTTCAGTTGTTTTAATTTCAGTCATCCTAGTGATGTGTGATAGTATTTCACTGATAGTATTTGTGTTTTCCTTGTGACTAATGATGTTCAACATCTTTTAATATATGGACTGCCCAAACGCATATCACCTTTGGTGAAGTATCTGTTCAATCTTTTGCCTGTTTCTAACTGGGTTAAAATATCTCTTATTCTTAAATTGTAAGTATTCTTTATGTGGTTTGGATACAAATCCTTTGACCAGTATGTGTATTGCAAAAGTTTTCTCCCAGTCTTTGGCTTGCCTTTTATTTCTTGACAGCATCATTCTATCACAACAGAAGATTTAGACAGTGTCCTACTCATCAGGATTGTTTTTTGTTTTTTATTTTCAGAGTTTGTGTTTTTGTCCTACCTAAGGAGAGAAAAAAATTGCCCACCACAAGGTCAGGAAGATGTTTTGCCTATATTTTCTTCTTCAAGATTTTTAATTTTTGTGTTTACATTTTTGCTTGTGATTTATTTTAATTTGCAAGAGTTGATATTCTTTTTTTTTCTTTTTTTTTTTTTATTGTGGGGGATTCATTGAGGGTACAAGAAACCATGTTACACTTGTTGCATTTGTTGGGTAAAGTCCCTTTTACAATCGAGTTTTGCCCCCAGGTGTGTGCCACACCTTTTGGGGGCAAAACTCGATTGTAAGAGGGACGTTACCTAACAAATGCAATCAGTGTAACATGGTTTTTTGTACCCTCAATGAATCTCCAACAATAAAAATTTTAAAAAAGAGAGAGAAAAAATGCACAGATTTTAAAACTGCAAATTAAAAAAAAAAATTTACAAACAGCCAATAAGGACATGAGATGATGTTCAACATCACTAAAAATTAGGGAAATGCCGATTAAAACCACAATAAGATGCCATTTCATACCCATTAAGATGTCTATTGTTTAAAATTTAAAACAATAAATAGAAAATTACAAGTGTTGGTGAGGATGTAGAAAAACTGGGACCTTTGTGTCTTGCTGATAGGAATGTAAAATAAAATGGTACAGCTTCTTTGGAAAACAGTAGAGTTATTCCTCAGAAAATGACCATATAGTCCAGCAACTCCATATAACCAACCAAGTAATTCTGCTTCTGGGTATACACTCAAAAGAACTGAAAGCATGGATATGTAAAGATATTTGTATGTCAATAGCAGCATTATTCACATTAACTAAAAGGTTGTATATTTGTAAGAGATCAGGGTTCCCAGAGAAACGGGGCCAATAAGATGTGTATATACAGGAGTATGAGATAAAACAGGGTAGGCTGGCAGGCTGGAGGCCCAGGGAAGACTTGATGTTGTAGTCTCAAGTCCAAAGGCAGTGTGGAAGCATAATCATCTCTTCTTCAGTGGAAATTGGCCAGTCTTTTCCTACTGAGGCCTTCAATCGATTGGAGGAGATCCATCTACATTATGAAAGACATACTCAAACTCTACTGATTAAATTGTTGACCTTATCAAAAAAATACTTCCCCCAAAACGCGTAGAATATAATGTTTGGTCAAATATCTGGGTACTGTGTGTTGACACATAAAATTAACCATCATAGGCAGCACCCATAGTTCAGTGGGTAGGGCACCAGCCACATACACCAAGGCTGGTGGGTTCAAACCCGACCCAGGCTTACTAAATAACAATGACAACTGCAACATAAAAATAGCTGGGCGTTGTGGTAGGCACCTATAGTCCCAGCTACTTGGGATGCTGAGGCAAGAGAATAGGTTAAGCCCATGAGTTAGAGGTTGCTATGAGCTGTGACACCATGGCACTATATCCAGGGTGACAGCTTGAAACTCTGTCTCAAAAAATAATAATATATAATTAACCATCACAAATGAAAACAACCTAAATTCCTCTACCAACAAATGAACAGATAAACAAAAGGTGGGGTATATTCATGCAATGGACTATTATTCGGTCTTAAAAAGGAAGAAAACTCTGATACATGATACAACACGAACGAACCTTGAAGATATCCTGCTAAATGAAATAAGCCAAACATAAAAGAACAAATACACATATTATATAATTCCATATATATGAGGCACCTATTTGAGAATAGTCAAATTTATAAAGGTGGAAAGTAGGATGATGGCAGCCAGAGGCTGAGGAGGTAGGGGTTATGAGGAGTTATTATTTAATGGGTTTGGAGTTAGGAAGATGACATTCTAGAGATGGATGACGGTGACTTTGCACAACAATACAAATGCACTTAAAAACTGTAAATTTATATCTATTTTACCACAAAAAAATCAATAGGCTTTATTATGATCCAAATAATGTGCTAAATGCTTTGCATGGATTTCCTCATGTAATGTCTATTAGCATACTCATTTTACAGATAATATCGTCTCCTAGAAAGTGACTTGCTCAAGATCACACTAATAAGAATCAGATCTGAGAGTCAAACTCTCATAGTCTGACTCCAAAGCCTATATGCTCAGTCATTATGCTACATTGAAAAGAGTGATTACATTAAGATAATGAGCTAAAGAGCAAATTAAAATATTTTCAAATTATACACACACACACACACATATATATATATATATATATTTTTTTTTTTTTTTTTTTGAGACAGGGTCTCTATTGCCCAGGCTAAAGAGCAGTGTTGTCATCATAGCTCACTGAAATTTCAAACTTCTGGTCTCAAGCAATCCTCCTGCCTCAGCCTTCTAAGTAGCTAGAACTATAGGTATGCACCACCTTGCCCAGCTAATTTTTGTATTTTTTGTAGAGACAGGGTCTAGGACTGTGTTCTTTAGGCTAGTTCCAACTCCTGGCCTCCAGGTATCTTCTTGCTTCAGCCTCCCAAAGTACTAGTATTACAGGCATGAGCCATGGCACCCAGCCTCAAATAATATTTTTAAGCTGATTCAATATGTAAAATATTTAAGGAATGAATTTCCCCCCAAAATGCCAAATTCAGACTGGGTGTGATTATTTACTATACACCTAAAATATCCCACAGCAACTCCAGAAATACGATGAGAAACCAGAATGCCCAAGAAGCAAGAGTAGATTGTTTATTTAGTATCTGCCCCGTTTTTCCACAAGTCTGGGGTCATTTCATAATTTCTCTATTTTAAAAAAATAAAAATACTGGGCAGTGCCTGTGGCTCAAAGGAGTAGGGCGCCAGCCCCATATGCAAGAGATGGCAGGTTCAAACCCAGCCCCAGCCAAAAACTGCAAAATAAATAAATAAATAAAAATAAAAATAAAAATACTGTGGTAACAAGTTCCTTTCTCAAAGGGGACAGTCACTTAACTGACATTAATTGAGCATCCATTAGAGGATAAAGGTTGAGATCACACTTGTGGTGCATATTTGAAGGGTCAGGAGAAAACTTCTAAATACAGATCAAAAATGTTTTCACACAGTAAATGTGAAAGTCTCATGAATGTTATGTCAATCAGGTTGATAAAAATATCTCAGATTGTATGTGAAACCCGCACACTGTACCCCATGATTGAATTATTGTACACAGCTATGATTCAATAAAAAAAAAAATTTATAATTGGAAAAAACAAAGAAGACCAGGTACTACGGTGGATTTTGTTCAAGCAAATTGAAAAGACAGAGTGCTTGCCTGCAATGAGATCCATCTGTACCCACGGGGAGCACATCCCATACACAAGACTTACGTTGATATTCTGAACCCTTCAGGCAAATTTTATAAATTCAGCCCCTCCCAATGTATCAATTCAATCCCTCTTGCCTGGACTTTTTGACTATCACCACCACAAACAAGAAGAGCAGCCATAGCTTTATTATACCTAAAGTAGTGGTTAAGGCAAGTGGTGAAGTCTTGGGCTCTGGCATTAGGCTGTCTGGGTATGCACCTGCCATTTGTTCACGGTGTAATCTTGCACAAGATTCTGAACCTGCCTGTTTCTCTGTCTCAACTATAAAACTACAAAAACAGGACTACCTCATACCCTTCTCCTTCCTCACCAGGTGATTCATGCCATCTACTTCTCCCAACTTTCCAACCTTTTCTCCCACAAACCCTCTAAAGATTAGCTCAATGTCCCAGAGTCCCAGGAGAGCGCCATACTTTCAAGCCACAGTGCTTTTGCCTCTGCCTCCCCTAGATACAATTAGATACCAATTCTCACATGTTTGCTGTGAGGATGACATGTACTGAGACATGGATAGCACTCAGAACAATGTCTGCCGTGTATTAAGTGTTCAGAAAATATTAGTCAAAGATGTATGAAACAGCCGTCTGTGAGTTAGCAGAATGTTCCAGGGATGGAAGCAGAAAAATGAATGATCATCCAAGGGAAAAAGGACCTTAGAGATCATTTCACATATGAAGACACAGAGGGCCCTTGGGGTTAACTGTTTTACCTGAGGTCATGTAGGTGCTCAACAGCAGTGGCAGAGCATAGACCCCTGGCACAGATGGTGCCCTCAAGGAAGAGAAAGCAAGAGATCGCCAAACTGACCCTCCATGTAGGGGCATATTATAGGTCTTATCTACTTCAATAACTGTAAATTATAAAGTTAAATGTATTAAAATGTGAATAGCTGATTCTATCAGCAGGATGAGAAAAAAACTACTCTCCACATAGCGTGCACATGTATGGAAACAGGTGCGGGTTGCAACAGTCACATCCCTATGAAAGACTTTAGGGTGTGGCCTGTTAACCAAAAGTAGTCTGAGTATGGCCCAGAGCTCCAGACCACTAAGCAGAGCTTTAAGACAGCCACCACAAAATTGAGACCAAAATACAGGGCCCAGACTAACTATGCAGAGCTGTCCACCCAATCTGCGCACCCTGAATGGAGGTTACCGAAGCCGTAGACCCGATGGGGAGGGTATGCTGGGCAAAAGAAGAGACCAAATCATTCCAGAAACACCTCCATTGTGTAACTGCTGCCAATTCAGCTCACCATCCCTCCACCAATCTATCCCATAACCCTCTCCTTCCCTACCAGGTGATTCATGCCATCTACTTCTCCCACCTTTGCGACTTTTCCTCCCACTAATCCTCCAAAGATTAGTTCAATGTCCCAGAGTCCCAGGACAGAGCCATGCTGTCAGGCCACAGTGCCTTTGCCTCTGCCTCCCCGTCTCTCCCTCCCACCCCTAAACCAAAACTGTTAGGTAAAATTCTTTTTCTGAAATGCCAGCCCTTCCCATGAAGTCATGTTATAATCAGTTGGTCTTTTTCCACCTCTACACTCCCAGAACCTTCTAGATCTTTCTAAGACACTTGATCAATTCTACTCCTCATTCAAGACTCTCTCTTCCTTTACAATCTCACACAGTACTTAGCTAACAAGTAGTCCACACTCAGTAAATACTAACTGCTAACACAAAGGTCAGAACAGCAGCTGGGGAAAAAGAGTCTCCGCTGGGCAAACTGGGAAGGAAGACAATGGAGAGTGAGTATGATAGAAAAGACTTTTTATGTGCCAGGACTATTCTAAGCATCTCATATGGGTTAACTTGGTCCTCAAGTCAACCCTACAGCAGGCACTATTATTAATAGCGCAATACAAACGAGAAAACTGAGTTACAGAGGAGAAAACTCTTCACATTACAGAGGAGGAAACTGAGGCACTGACGGGTTGAGTAACTCTCCCAAGGTTGCACTGTGGGTTGTGAACTGAACCAGTTCATCTGGCTCTTTGTATCACTACTCTGCAACTGTTCTTTCCTGACCCTGCATCCCTGAAAACCACTTCAACTGTTTCACCAACTTGTGTGCAAGACCTCTCTGCATCAAAAACACACTCTGGAAGTTAGAATTATCACACCAAATTCTCACCTACATCTGTAGAAACCAAAAATTAAAGATGAATTCTGACAAGATCTCTCATGACAGTAAATAACATATGACAAAACTCTCAAATCCAAAACATGGCTTAAACAGAGGAAATTATAGTTGTTTCAGATGGCATGGGCCTCAGGGCCACCCACTTAGCTCAATATTTTTCATCATTCTATATCTAACTCCCAAAATATAAACTAGAACTGTCTGGAATCATGCACATATAATAATCATTCAAAATTATTTTGATAGAATTACAGATTTAGGGAGGAGGGTGTAAAAAAAAGAACTACGGATTTAATAAACAATTGTAAAGGTTATAGATACACAATGTTGTCTGTCTTATGTTTAATATGTGTGTGTGTGTTTTAACAATCCTAAAGGAATTTGAAGAATTTGGGTCTTCCACTATGGATAGAATATAGAAAAGACATATATTCAGATCAAATGAAAGTTTCAACAATTACCTACATAATCCTGGTTTTATATGATTTTAAACACACTAGTAACAGAAGCAAAAGTTGTAGTAATTCTAAACAAGCCAGATAATTTCCTCAGCCTTCCGTCAAAATAGTCAGAGAGTGGGGGATGAATAAAGATTTTGGCTTTGCAGATATATACAGTGTTCTCACAGAAAGAAAACAGAAAAAATAACTTTAAAAATAACTTTATCTCTATCCTTACTTTGGAGTAAAGGAGAGGCTTACAAACAGGATACCAGGTAATTTTCTGTTCCCAGGAAATTTTAAAACAGCATGCCAAAATAATTTTTTAATAGCAAACCAAAAAATTACATTAAGATGTTAGCAAAGCACAAGAGAAGGAAACCGAGTATCCAGTTTGTGGCAAGTGATATTTTTCTACCCTTGATGAAGAGAAGGCTAGTGAGAACAGCAAAGACAAGGACAGGGATTGCAGCAAGAGAAATAGGATATCCAGCACGTATTCAAAACTTACCCAACTTGATCTGTTTACTCAACACTTTAATTTTCCCACTTTGCCAGTTTAAAATCAAACAGCGGCTGGGCTTTTGTTGTTGTTGCTCTTTCTGTTCTTTTGATCCCAGAGCCCCATGAAAATTAAAACTGTGTATTGGATGGGCTCTGGCCCTGTCTCTCACTAGAGGTAAAAAAAAAAGTTTTAAACTTGGGTCCCTGGTTGCTTCTTTGGGAGAGAGAATACGTAAATGGCTAGAAGGAGAGGACGTGGAGGACGTGCCCAGAGGACGTCGGGCCCGCGAAGGGGCCGCACAGTTTTTTAGCACAGCTGTCCAGATGTGCTTCATCTGCTTCCCCCCCGCGAGGCACGAGCCTGGCCTGCCGCGACTGGCAGAAGACCCAGCTCATTGGTGGCCGCGGCTTCTCGCTTGCCGCCGATTGGCCAGACGGCCCGCCACTCCCGCGGGTTTCGGGCCCGCCCCCGCCCGCCGGGCCAGCTGGCTGCATCCTAAAGGAACATGGAAGCGCAGCGCGGTCGCTGATGTGGCACTCGGCGAGGGCGGCGGCGGGCCGGGAGGGGCCGGGGCCGAGAGGGGGTCGCTCGACACCCAGGTCTTGCCCCTGCCCCGGCCCCTATTGTGTCCATCCTTTTAGGCAGTTTAGGTTGGTTTGTTCCAATCGGGTGATTCCTATCCGTTTGGGGGCTGAAGTTAAGGCGCGCCCCGATTAAGCCCCCTGCATTTCCGTAAGGAAGAGGCTGGGGCACTGGGCGGCCCACGCCCCCAGTAGTCCTTCAGGCCGCGCCCTGGAGCTTCACTCTCTCCACTTTCTCCAGAGAGTAAATAATAAGGTTCAAGAGATTGCTCCTTGGGGACGGTATGCCTTTATTGGAGGGAAACGCTTAATGAAGTCCCTACTAGCCAGAAATGAGGTGGTTTCTTACCAAGCCAGGGACTGGGTACAGGAATGGTTTGGCAGATTAAGTGGGTTGGTTTGCGTTTTTGTTGAGTGATGATGGTGATTATGGTGAAAAATATTTTGTTCAGTGAGAATTGAGAAAGGATTGCATCAAGCAAAGCTTTGATCCTGGGAAAAATGGTTGAAGGCATAACTGGTTGGTTGATTGGTTGGTTTGGAAGGGAGGAGGGGAAAGAAGGTCTGCAAATCAATTGGCATTAAAATTTGTGGATGTTGACAGCAGCATGACCTTACTGAATTACTAAAATGGCAAGAACCACACTCACTGGGCTACACACCATGGAAGGTGCCGAGCCCTACACTAAACTGCTTATTTGTACTGTCATATTTAATTCTCACAACCACTTTATAAAGTAGATATTTGAATTATCTCCATTTTCAGATGAGGATATTAAGACCCAGAGCCTATTCCAGCATGCCAGATGTCTCCAAATATCTGTGTATCTTGGGTACATAAACTGACCCGTCATTTGCCACTAATGTGAAGGTCCGATTTTATTGGGAGTGCCTCTACCTTCTAGTGTCCAAAGCTTTCACTACAAAGATGATGTTTGTTGGTGTATTTATTAACTATTGCCATGCAACATATTGCCATATATTTAAATGACTGAATCAACACATTTATATTATTGCAGTTTCTGAAGGTTAGAAGTCCAGTTGTAACTTGACTGGATCCTCTGCTCAAGGTCTCACAGGATATCAGCTAGGCTGTGTTCTCATCTGCAGGCTCTATTGGAGAAGAATCTGCAGCCACGCTTTCTCAAGTTGCTGATTGAATTCAGTTCTTTGCCGATATAGGACTGAGTCCACAGTTTCTTCCTAGAGGTCAGCTAGAGGCTTTGTTTTATGTCCCAGTCTTGGAGCTAAAGAAGCCAGTAACCCAAAAATGCCAAGATTAAATAAAAGAAGAAAGAAAGTCTCAACAAAGCCTGTTCTTTCTAGTCAAGGACAAAGAAAGGGAGAGCAAAAGATAAGAAAACAAAACAAAACTAAAATCTTGTGAATAGTAATGGCTCTGCTCCAGCCAAACACCACCAAAAAAAAAAAACCTCTGGCCCCACTCAAACGCCAACAAAGGCCAAATGGGAATCCTAGACTTCCACCCTTTCCAGGGTGAAGATGCAAAAATTCTTAACAAAGCATTAGCAAACAGAATTTAGCAATATATAAAAATAATTATGTACCATGACCAAGTGGGGTTTTTCCCCAGGGATGTAAGACTGGTTTAACATTCAAAAATCAATCAATGTAATCTATGATATTAACACTCTAAAGAAGAAAAATGACATCAACATATCAATCAATGTAGAACAAGCACTTGACAAAATTTAGCACCATAAAAATGCTCAGAAAAATAGGGATAGAGGGAAACTTCCACACTTTGATAAAGAACATCTACAAAAAATACTACAGCTAATATTCAGTATGATGTGAAAGACTGAATGTTTTCCACAAATACTTTGTGATTCTATTTATGTAATATCCCTGAAATGACAAAATTATACAAACGGAGAACAAGAACAGAGTGCTTGTCAGAGTTAAGGAGAGGATAGGGTGGAAGGAAAGTGGGTGTAGCTGTAAAAGGGTAAATTGAGGAATCCTTGTGGTGATGGAATGTTCTGTGGGCTTGACTGTCTCAGTGGGATTTTGTTGGGATATTGTTGGAATATTCAGCAGTTACCATTGGGGAGAAGTGGGTACTAAGTACACAGGATTTCTCTCTCTTATTTCTTACAACTGCATGTGCACCTGTAATTACCTCCAAATAAAAAGTTTAATTTTTAAAAAATTTCTAATCTAGCTTCCTCACCTCCTTCTTGTCCATACAACTCAGTGAGGCAATTTGATCACTTAATGCAGCTCTCTCCCAAAAGGGATCATTTCTTCTTCTCAGCTGCTCCTTGGATATGTTCTGGATAGAATGCATGGAGGGTTATACTGAAGTATTTCAAAGATTTGGGACCCTGCCCTGCCCACTCTTGGGCATGATGTTTCATTCTTTCTCTGAATGGCATGCCACTTGGCCAGCTGGTTTGGTGGGCCCTCCCCGTGGCAGTCTGACTACTTGCAATCTCTTTTTGGATTGACATGGTCCTAGATCATAAGGATAATGAACCCTTAAGGGTTGAGTACCCTGCTCACTGAGTCCTCCCACAGTAGCCTGTGGGGGCTCAAGAAGGGGGACATAAGAGATCTCTGTAAACTTTATTAAAATGTGCTGTCCCTCTGGCATCTGACCCTCTCAACGAAAGGGCTTGATGAGAATAGGGGATGATTGGAAGAAAAGTGAGGTTATAACTACTAGAATAGACATGCTAATTCTGTAGAGATAAAAAGAGAAGGAACAACCCAGGCACCTGAGGCAGGAACACTTTACACACTGGGATATGCAGAGGAGGAAGGGACATCAATGATGCTTTGACTTTCAGAACTGCCCTTTCAGCCTGTCTTCCCAAGGGAAATTTCTTGATGCCACACTCCCAAATTGTTGCAAGCATCTTAAATTTAACCGACTATTTCTGCCAGCCTCGGTACAATAGCTGTAACCATAGTTTGATAGCCATTCTCCATAACCTTATCAAGAAGTCAGTTAGAAACATCAAAGAATGGCCCTGGCTCCAATACTTCCTACAGAAACACCTGTCAACCCCTGTGAATGTATTTTTCACACCCATGCAGTCACCTTGTGAGGTGAACAAATGCCACTCAGCTAGTGGTGGGACACATTGGACTGAGTAGCTTCACACAATCTTTCTAAAAACAAGGACTAGTTTCAATTATTCTAACTTGCTAGGAACTCTCAGACTGACCAACCATCCAGGAGGCCACATTGGAAGTACTGTCATTTGTATCCCTTCTCCACCCCACCCCAAATGTAGGTTCCCTTAAGGTCCCCAACAATTGTCAACAACCCTGGTCTTTCTAGACGGACCACATGTATCCCCAAAACTGTGCTTCTTGAGTGGAAGCCAGGCATTAACTTGACTCCCTCCCAGTGAATTGCATCTTATAAGTGGCCATAAGAGACCCACTAGTGTTTGAACAAACACAACTAGTAGATCCTGTAACTCTCAGACCACTAACATCTCTTTTAAAAATGAGACTACCATTGGTTACTTGGAAGAACTTCCCAGTGGATAAGTTACTCATTTCTTATGCACATCCATCTGGCAGTTTTTCCTACAAGAGTCATCTAATTAGAAAAGATGGGCAAGATTTACCCCTTACTTTAAATGATGTCATCAATGACATCACTTTGATTCTCAAAGGTGTTCTCAAATCACTGGGCAGGTTTGTTATATATCTCCTCACAGACCAAGGGAGAGTCTGTACAATAACTAACATATCCTGCTAAATCTAGATTAATGCCTTGGAATGAGTGGAAATGTCAACACAGAAACAAAACAAAAGCTACTTGCTTTCAAGGGTAGATTCTGATGGTTTGTGTCATTTGTTCAGCTGGTTTAATCCAGGAACCTGGGCAGGGAGGGAGGTGGGTTTGAAGTCAAAATTGCATGACTCCTGATATTTGGAGTCCTACTGATGGTAGCCTTAATTAAATGCTGAGACAAATAAAAGCTGATTTGGTCCCAGCCCTGGTTGGTCAGATTAATTGACTGATGGAGTGGCATACTCTTGAGAAAACTTGCCCCAAGTGAAGATGGTATATAAAAATGGGTGAATATTGTTAGGAGACTGTTCTCCACTGATATCTTGGGTTTCTTCACATCTTATGAACAGTGTCACACAGTCTTTGTTCCAGACTATCATCTCAAGAATGTAGACCAATCCCAAATAAAGATAATGTCTCCTTCCAGAGGATAAGGCATTTTTAGTAATAAAGATAATGTCTCCCTCTGGGGAAAAGGTTAGAAAGGCTTTCTTGGAACGCACTACATGTTCAGGCACCAACTGGCCCTCATCACGGCATCCTGTGTGACCCGGGGTTCTGGAAACCAGTTCAAATGCTGATATTCTACCTACTACTATGACTGTGAAGAATAAACCATCCTTTGTCTCTGACTCAAGTGTCACATGACCTTTGTCATCATCCATGACATTGTGGCCAGATATATCCAGACTAATATGTTAACTTATACATAGTATGTAGGGTAAAATCTCAGAACAATTACAGTTCTTGACTAAACTGCCAATTCAGGCAATCTGGCTACTACTCTGACCATGATTCCCATTTCAGTAATTAATGTAATGTCCTATTCTGAAATCTTATCATTGCTTTTGGACAGTTCGATAGTATAGCAGTATCTCTTACCATTAACTCTAGTTCCAGCAGATGGTCACCAATGGACAAAACACCAAGTGCCCTCCCCCATTTTAGTAAATTCCTCATTACTATAATAAATGGCATGTCTTCCAGGTGCCATTGGGCAACATGACCAAGGATTGTGTTCTCTAGTCTCATATAGTAAATCTACTCTAGCATTAACACCTTCCTGAGCCCTCTGATCCCTCACTCAATACTCTACCAAGGCAGTTCTCACATTTCCATCTCTTATATTATAAATCCTAATCATGCCCAAGTTTCAAGAAGTCATTCCAACAGTGTATGAATACAGACTCCAAGTGTCCTTTCCATGTCATTAAATTCTGAGGCACGGGAGAGTGCTACTATGTTGATAAACTCTTCCCTATCTGGTCTTTTATTTCACCCCATGAACTCCAGTGTCCACATACATTCTCTGGGTTCCTGCTGGATCATATTAGCAGGGTCCTACAATGCTTTTGGAAAATAAGATAGTTTGTCTTGGTGAAGGAAGTGCATTTCTCCTCTTAAGCTATTGGTTTAGACTCCAGTGGGGTGGAGCATGAGCTAATTTCAAGAAAAGTGAATGAATATCACTCTGTGAAGCAGACACCTTGGGAGTCTTTCATGGTTATCAAGCAAAGTGAGACTACTCTCCTCCAGAAAAGGAGGCAACTATGTCTGCCAACCTTGAGGGTTTAGGGAAATCTGGGAGCTCAAGATTCCCTGGACTCAGCCACCCAAATATCTCCATCCCTGATCAGAGTCCCACTTCTTAGTCAGGGCTGACTTTAGCAGAGAAAATGTATGTATAACAAGGCTACTTTATTCAGTCTCACGTGCAACTTTGCTATGTTTTCAATTAAGTATTGGGCTTGATGTTTGTCACCATCTGCTGATCCCTAAAAGGGATGAGAGTCTCTTTAAACACTGTCATTGAGGCAGACTGAGTTTATAGATGGCTGAACTGAGCCTGTCATTCTCTTATTCAAGGTTTTCAAGGCAAGCAAGAAAACCCATTGTCTCAGTCTGTTTTCTGCTGCTGTAATAGAATACCACAGACTGAATAATTTATAAAGAACAGAAATTTATTTGGCTCACAGTTTTGGAGTCTGGGAAGTCCAAGAACGTGGTGTCAACATCTAGTGAGGATCATCACTACAGTGGAAGGCAAAAGACAGAAACAAGCTTGCAAGATAGGAAGTCAAGATGGGAGCTAAACTCATCCCTTATCAGGAGCCAGTTCCCATGATAACTAACCAACCTCTGCAATAAAGGTATTAATTCATTTCTGAGATGGAAGCCCTTATGACCCAATCACTTCTTAAAGGCCCACCTCTTAATAATGTTAGAAGGGCCATTAACTAATACATGAACTTTAGGTGACATATTCAAACCACAGCATTCTGCCTCTAACCCTCAAAATAACTGTTCTTTTCACAATGCAAAATTCATTCATTTTACCCCAATAGTTCTGAGTTTAACTCATTCCAGGATCAATTAATTCTAAAGTCCAAAGTCCAGAGCGTCATCTAAATCAGATAGGTAATGGATGAGACTCAAAGAATAATTTATCTAGAGGAAATTTCCCTCAGCTCTTAGCCCATGGAATCAAAACAAATTATTTACTCTCAAACATTCCCATTCCAAAAGGGAGAAATTGGAAAGAAGACAGGGGTAGCTGGTCCCAAGTATGTCTAAAACCCAACAGGGGAAACAACATTAACTCTTAAAGCTGGAGAATAATCTCCTTTGAGTCTATGTCCTGCAACCTGGACATGCTGGGGAAGTTGAGCTCCCAAAGCCTCAGGCAGTCCCATCCCTTTGTTGGGCTTAGTCCATGCTGTGGCTCTCTCAGGTTGGAGTTGTACATTGATGGCCCTAAAGTTGTGAGGTCTAGGGGGTTGACCCACCCCTATGGCTCCAACAGACATTGCCCTAGTGGGAACTCTCCATAGCAGCTCTGACCCCACATTTCCACTTAGCGTTGCCCTATAGGGGGCCTATCCATGACACCTGTTGAAATTTAGGTGGAGGAAGTCATGTCCCATTGACTCTTGTATTCTGCATGCCTTCAGTATTAGCACCACCTAGACACCACCAAAACTCACCACTTGTACATTCAGAAGCAATAGGTCAAGAAGCACCTGAGCCTGCTCAAGCTACAGCTAGGGTGGCTAAGGGGTGCTTTACTACAATTCAGGAAGCAGAGTTCTGAGGAAGCTTTGGGCAATGAGCCCCAGGCCCATCCTCCAAAACCATTCTGCCCTGCTAGATCTCTGGCCTGTGATGCGAAAGTCATCCTCAAAAGTCTCTGAAATACCTTCACAGTCTTTTCCTTACTGTCTTGATGAATAGCACTTGGCTTCCTTCTAGCCATATTAATTTCTTTAACAAATGGACATTTGACCAAACCCTAGGTATTCTCTCTTAAACATGATTTTTCACTCTTTACATAACCAAGCTGTGAATTTTCCAAATTTTCCTGCTCTGCTTTCCTTGCAATTATGGATTCCACCTTTAAGTTATCTTTTTCCTCCCACATCTCTTTGTATGGAGTTATAAGTAACCATACTAGCCTGATATTTCTTCCAAGAGATATTCTAGCTCATCCCTCTTAAGTTCTGTATTCCACAAAATTCTAGTACACAGATACAATTCTGCTGAGTTCTTTAAACTAATAAGGTTGAACTTTATTCCAATTTCCAATACGTTATATCTCATTTGCAGCTGATAGCTCATCAGAATGGACTTTGCAATATTTATTTCTGCAAACTTAAGTAATCTCTAAGAGGATTCAAACTTTCCCTAAAGCACTCCTCTTCTGCTGAGCCCTCACCAGAATTTTTCATAATGTGTCATTCATTGAAATCTAGGTTTTTTCTAACCTGCTCCACCAAATTTTTCCAGCCTGTACCCATTACCCAGTTCCAAAGCCACTTCTACATTTTCAGGCATTTTTTACAGTAACAACCTCACTTCTCACATCAGATTTTTGGCTTAGGCTATTTTCTGCTGCTATAACAGAATACCTGAGACTGGGAAATTTATAAGGAAGAGAAGTTTAGTCGGCTCACAGTTCTGGAGGCTGGGAAGTCCAAATGCATGTCTGGAAGGAAGAATGGTATAAGAAAATGCACAAGAGTCAAGATGGGGGCTGAATTTAACCTTTCATCAGGAGCCCACTTTCACAACAACTAACCCATTCCCACAATGATAGCATTAATCCATTTATGAGGTCAGACCCTTTATGACCTAAGCATCTTTTAAGGCCCCCACCTCTTAATACTTTTACAATGGCAATTAAGTTTCCAATACTTCAACTGTGGGGGATATATTCAAACCATAGCATTCATCAACCTTGTAATTATTATAATCTATTCTCCTAGGACTGTTCAGATACAGGCTCAATCTCACACTCCAGTGCTTTCTCTTCCGCTCATACCTGAGCCTAATCTATAGAAGGTGAGAATCTGAGCAATCAGGATGCTAGAGTAGGTCAGTGATTATCCTCATCTCTTTTCCACAGCAATGTGATCCTCATGATCATCTGACCAGTAAACAATCTAATTCCAGAGGCCCATCCTGATTATCAGTTTTCCAGTAATACCAGTATATTTTAGTTTGTGTTTCACTACCTGCACTCAAAGAAAACAAAGTCTTGAGTGAGAATTTGGATGCAGACTGTTCACCTGTAAGGGAAAACAATACAAGGAAGCAGGAAAAGCCAATAATAATGGGGTGTGCTACCAAGGTCACCACTGTGAGTAATAGGAACTTGCACAGGGACCACTTGAAAACCACACAGAAAGCTGCTCATAATTGTCCTCCTGACAAATGCAAGGCTGGAGCATTTATTCCCAGCTCTCCTCCTCTGTTGGTTGAGGGTTGCCCCCAAGGGCACTAATTTCCCTGGTCTTCAGGACTGCACTTGCTCTTTTTTGGCATTAAGGAAGTCCATGGGCTGAAAGTGAAAAATACATATTGAGTGCTTGAGTTTAAATGCTGTTCACCTGAGGCAAGGCTGTGCTTATAAGGAGCTGTCTATTAGAGTTGCAGCAGAAATCTGAAGTGGGATAAGGAGTGACATAAGGCACCAGAGGTGTCAATTGAAACAACCAAGCTAATCAAAGGGGAAAATAGTATAGTAGAAAATACTACATTAAACAAATATCAATAAAGGAGAGAAAGGGAAATACAGAACAGGCAAAGCAAATAACAAGCACATATTGTAAATTTAATAGCATCAATGTATCAGTAATTACATTAAATGTAAATTAAACCAAACACTTCAAAAAAGACAGTGTCAGAGTAGAGAAAACACAAACACACAAGCATACAAATGCATATGCAACTATGCTATTTGCAAAAAAAGCACCCAAAATATAAGGATAAGGAAAGATTGTTATGTAAAAGAATAGAAAAATAAATATGAATCAAATGAACATTAAACAAATGAAAGTTAACATAGTTATATTAATACTAAACAAAATAGATTTTACTTCCAAAAATATTAGAAATAGAGATATTTTAAAGTGATAAAAGGTTCAATCCACCATGAAGATGTAACAATTCTAAGTTATGTACACCTAATAACAGATCCTCAAATTATACAAACCAAAAATTGCCAGAAATACAAGGATAGATAGGCAAATTCACAATCATAATAGAGTATTTTAATAGTATCAGTGGCAGATTAAAAAAATAGGCAAAACAAAATTCTACAAGTGTACAACATGCAAGTGTGCAATTAACAAATGACCTAACATGTGTAGATGTCATAGAACATAAACATGGAGCTATGCCAAACAACTGCACATACATTTTTTGCTCAAATGTACATGAAGCATTTACAAAAGTTGATCATATTCTAGACCGTGGAATAGTTTTTAACACATTACAAAAGATTTGAAATTATATAGAATATGTTTTCTGTAAATCCAGAAATCAACAACTAAAACTAAATAGAATATCTATGGATGTTCTGTTATCTGTTGATATTTCAATGTGTATTTCCTAAAAATAAAGTCTTTTGCATAATCTCAGTAAAGCCAGCAAGATTAGAAAATTAACATGAATACGTTATTACCATATAATCCAAATATCCCATTCAAATTTCACTGATTGTTCCAATATTAACTTTTGTAGGTCAAGATCCACTACAAGACTATGTGCACATTAGTCACGTTTCTTTAGTCTTCTTCAGTCTGAAACAGCTCTTTGGGCAGTCCTTGTTTTCCATTACCTAGTTTTTTTAGAGAGTCTAGGCCAGTTACTTTGAGAAATTCCCTTCAGCTGGGTTTTGCCTGATGTTTCTTTGTGACTTGTGGATTTGGGCAGCAATACCACAGAAGTGGCACTGTGCTTTACTCAGAACATCATAACAGGAAGTACATGAGGTTGAATTATCCCATTAGTGGTGATGTTAACTTTCATCCCTTGGTAAGATGATGTCTGGCAGGTTTTCTACTATAAAGTTAATTATAAATGTTTTATACTTCCTACTTAAGTAATTAGTATGTATTTTGTGGGAAAATACTTTGAAAGTATGTCTATATTTATTAATTGGTATTCTACTATAGGATAATCTTTTCTTCCTCCCCCATTTATTTGCTTATTTAATTATTATCTGCATGAATTTCTGGATTCTTATTTTATAGCAAGTAACATTTTTAAATTATTTATTTTGATTCTCAAATTGTCCCATACTTGGCAACTGGGCTCTGTGTGCTTTTGACGTGTATTCATCATTCTTTGTGTATTTCCTTACTTTCCGTTACAATAAGATGTTCCAGGCTAAATGATATTTTTCTTGCCTTATCCCTGGAGTCCGATATTCCTCTGAGTATCCCTGGTTCCATCTAGTGGAAAGTGGTTCTTAGAAACCAAGATGTGGCAGCTAGGTGTTCTCATTGTTATAGAGATGTCATTGCTTCTAGGCCCTCTCAGTAGACCTATAAATATATAATATTTAATCAATGTTAATCTTCTGATCTCGATAGTTATACTATGGTTATGTAGAAAAAGTGTCATTTTTTAGGAAGTACACATTCAAGTATCAAAGTGTGAAGCAGCATTATGTCTGCAGCTTACTTTCAAATGGCTCAAAAACATTACTCTCATTTCTCTTTTCCCTTTCCTTTTCCTCCTCTCTTCCTCCCTTCTTCAGACTGAAGATTAGACCAACTGTAGTTGTTTTGTGTAGGGGTGTGTGTGCATGTGCACTGGTAAATTACACAAATTATATATAGAAAAAAAGATATTTTTGTACCTATATGCATTTATATATACAAGGTAAGACAATTAAGTTCCAGAACTCATCCTAGAAAAAGTGCTACATATCTCATTGCTGAATAGCATTACGGTCACCAGATGGCCAAGGGGAGTACTTCAGAGGTCACCACAGTGATATTCACCAATAAGGTATATAGCACTTTTCATAGGATGAGTTCATGAACTTAATTGTCAGACATCATATGGTGACAGCTCTGATAGCCATTCTAGAAAAAGAGTTTCAAAATTGTTTTGAAGGGTGGACTAGACACTGGCATCAGTATATAACTTCCCAAAGAGAGTACTTTGAAGGTGACTGTAGTGATATTCTGCAATGGGCACTTATGTAACACTATTCCTGGGACGAGTTCACAAACTTAATTGTCTCACTTCACATATACACATATGTCTATTTGTATATACTTAAAATTTTCAATTTTCAATTCATCATCAAAGGACATATTCAACAGCCTCTCTTTCTCTCTCTCTCTCTTTCTATATATGTAACTGCTTTCCCTGACAGTGAGAAACCTGGCTCTCATTAACCTCAACATGTTTACTTATTGACTCAATTCCCCTGAATGTGCATAATCTTCCAGCTGCACTCAGTAGGATCCTTAGCCCCAAGACATGCAGACCAGTGCACATGCACACACACCCCTACACAAAACAACTACAGTTGGTCTAATCTTCAGTCTGAAGAAGGGAGGAAGAGAGGAGGAAAAGGAAAGGGAAGAGAGAAGGAGAAATGAGAGTAGAGAAGGGAAAAGGTTACCCAATGAATTTTTGACTGAATTATTTACCCATTGTGGAAGGAAGGAAGGAAGATACAATAGGTTCCTATATAATTTCTTAATGAATTTAAGACTGCTTTCAAAAGTAAATATGAAAAAACAGTAGAAATGAAAGAATAGAAAAAATATTGTCACATAATTTTTTTATCCATGAACAGATGGGTGGAAAATTGCCACACTATTAACCATACTTGTGTCTAGGTGGTTCGGGTTTGAGTGATTTTTGCCTTTTCTTATTTGTCTTCCTGAATTTTCAAGATCAATGTGATCTATTTTAAAAATTTGTTGGGAGGGAGGGATGATGTTTCAAAATAAAATAATAGAACATATCAATGGAACAGAATAGAAAATCCTAAAATAGATTCACATGTATATGTGCAATTGATCTTCAACAAAAGTACAAAGAATAGTTTTCATCAAATTGTTGGAACAATTGGGTATCCACGGACCAAAAGAAAATTTTTTAACCATACTTCTATTCATTCTTTGAAACACATACAAAAATTAAATCAAAATCAATTATAGACCTAAATGTAAAACCTATGAAAATTCTAGAATACAAGGAAAGAATGTTTTGTAACTTTGAGTCAGGTAAATATTTCTTAAATACTACAAAAGAACAATCTATAAATTTAGAAAATTGGTAAGTCAGTGTCACAGTTTAAATGTCCCTGCATAACATGTTGAAACTGAATCCCAATGTGGTAGTATTGAGCAGTGGAGCCTCTGAGAGGTGATTGGATCTTGAGAGCTCTGCTCTTGTGCATGGGTAAATACATGCATGGATTAATAAATCATCATGAGAGGGATGCTGGTGTCTTTATAAGAAGAGGAAGAGAGACCTGAGATAGCACATTAGCATGCTCAGCCCCGTTGCTATGTGATACCCTCCACCACTTTGGTTCTCTGCAGAGAGTCCCTACTAGCAAGGAAACCTCACCAGACACAGACTTTTGACATTGGACTTCTGAGTCTCTACAACTGTAAGAAATAAATACCTTTTCTTTATTAATTATAACCAGTTTCAGGCGTTCTGTTCTAAGAAACAGAAAATGAACTAAGACAGTTGGACTTCACCAAAGTTAAGAACTTCTTTTCAAAGACAGGAGGATCATCTAACATCAAGAGTTTTGAGGCCAATTTTATAAAGATTGCACCCCCCCAATCTCTACAAAAATTTTTTAAAGAAAAGTGTGGTGGCACACGCCTTGTCCTAGCTACTCAGGAGGCTGAGGTAGGAGGATCACCTAAGCCTGGGACTTAGAGGCTGCAGCAGTGAGGTATGATCACACTGCCGCTCTCCAGCCTGGGACAGAGCAAGACCCTGTCTCAAATAATAATAATAAGGAGACGGAGAGGAAGAGGAAGAAGGAGAAGGAGGAAGAGGAGACAGGACATATACTGGAGCAAAATATTTGCAAATAGATACCTGAGAAGGACTTGTCTTCAGAATATATAACAAATTGGGGTGTTTGATGTCATGTTAAAAGGTTTTCTTTAATTCTGTAAATAATGAGGAGCCCATCAAAGTCTGCAAGCTAACTAGTGACACAATGATTTTTTAATGAGTTATCTCTGAGGAAGTGATGTGTTGAGTGAAATGGAGTAGAAAAAAACTAATAGAGGGAAGACAAGCCAAAAAGTTGTTGAAATAGTTGAGACAAGAGATAATATTGACTCATCTGGTGGCTGTGACAATTGCCAAAGTGCTTTGAAACTGCAAGTTAAAGGCATTTCAGAATTGTTAGTGTAGGTCTCTAATCTTCCCTTAAAACCTTTCCCTCCCACATCATCCTGGCCCACTTTTCTTTCCTAATTTAAGGTTAAATTACATTTACCAGAACTTCTCTTTGGGGATAAAATATCATATGAATGTAAAAGAAATATTTTAACAAGCCACTGGATATTGAGAATCAGATCCCAAAAGTGTAACAATAGAAAGTCACTAAATTCCTTCTGTTCACTCATTCATTCCATTCCTGAAGATTCACTGACTGCTGGCTGCCAGACAATGGGGGTTCAAACACGGATAGGAAATACAAAGTTCCTAATTTACATCCCTAATTTACATTAACATGAATTAGAACAACCATTATGGAAAACAGTATGGGAGTTCCTCAAAAAACTGAAAATAAAACTGGCTCATGATCCTATAATTCCACTGCTGGATATATATATGAAGGAAATGAAATCAAAATATCGAAGAGATATGTGTACCCTCATGTTTATTGTATCCCCATTCCCAATAACCAGCATGGGAATCCACCTAAGTTGATTCATCAGCAGATGAATGGATACAGAAAATGTGATACAGATACACAATGGAATATCATTCAGCCTTAGAAAGAGGAAATCCTGCCATTTAAGACAACATAGACGAAAGCAGAGGAGATTGTGTTATGTGAAATAAGCCAGGCACAGAAAGACAAACACCACGTCATCTCACTTATATGTGTAGCATAAAAAAATCAACCTCGTAGCAGTAGAGAGTAAATGGTGGTTAGGCAGGACTGGGGGAGAGGGGAGGTGCTGCGTTTAGGGGTTGGGGATGATGTTCGTTCAAGGATATAAAATTTCAGTTAGGAGGAATAAGCTCGAGAGATCTATTGTACGGTGACCACAGTTAATAACTCTGTATTGTATTCTTGAAAATTGTGGAAAAAGTAGCTTGTAAATGTTCTTAGTTTGCTTAAGGAGTGGGTGTTGATTCAAACTCTCTCTTCCGTCTTCTCCATCAATTCCTTAGTAAAAGCTAAATGTTGGCTGTGTTTTGATGCTTAAGTAAAATAGAGATGGTGAATTCCACACCTAGGTTAGCACTGAGGACAGCAAGACGCTATATAGAAAGGTAGATGCAGTGCTGGAGCAGAGGACGTGGTGATATCTGACTTTGTGGTATCATGTCCATCACAGTGGTGACCCTCCTTTTGGTACTTACGTGTTACTATGTAGTGGCTTCTCCGTCCATTTTCCCCTTTGCTGTGAATTTAATTTAATGTCAGTCATTGAAACTCATCTGTTTAAGAGGTCTTGGGTTTTGTTCCTTAGTGGAAAACAGCAAACAAAACATTTTATCAAATTTCACTTGCTCTCTTTCCTTCCCTTTCCTTTCTCTCTACTTTTATATTGTCAGTGTAAATCATCCCTCATAAAAAATAGCCTCCCTATCTTCCATGCCAAAACTCCTAGTATTTTTTTCCAAAACTCCTGATATTTTAAAAAGAAATTGTATTGTATATATTTAAGGTGTATAACATGATGGTTTAAGATACATGTGGGTAGTTAAAATGGTTACTACAGTAAAGCAAATTAACATTTTCATCATCTCATATAGTTATCCAATTTTTTTATTGTTGTTTTGTGGCAAAAGCAGTTGAATTCTATTCCTCTAGCTGTAATCCCAAATACAGTCCAATGTTGTGATCCGTAGTCATCGTGTTGTACACATACATCAGATCTTTGGACTTGTTCATGCTACGTACCTGCTGCTTTGAATTCTCTGCTCTATACGTCCCCATGTTCTCCCCCACCCTCACCTCGGGTAACCACTGCTTTATTCTCAATCTCTGTATACAGCATTTGATCTTTTTGTTTTGTTTTAAGATTCCACATATAAGTGAGAATATTTTTCTTTCCATGTCTGGCCCATTTCACTTAGTATAATATCCTTCAGATTCACCCACGTTATGGCAAACGGCAAGATTTCCTTCTTTTTTAAGGCTAAATGCATTCCATTATACATCTACAGAGTTTCTTTATCTACTTGTCCTTCAGCTTACACTTCAGTTGTTTTCGTATCTTGGTGATCCAGGACATTTGGCGACCCAGTCAGCTCAGCGGAGCTGAGCTTCCACCTTGGCGGTGTCCATGTGGCGGCAGCCAGCTGAAGAACCAGCGGGCTGGATGATGAACAAAGAGTGGGACCTCCAATCCCCACCGGAGGTTCCAATAGCCAAAAAGTCCGGACAGCTGCCAAGGAGACACCTGTGCCTTGGTGTCTCCTTCACTTTACACTTAGGACTAAATGCGGAACCCCCATTTCCTATGCCTATGTCAATTTCATGTGAATTTCCTAGGTCTCGATTCCATGAATGGACTCTGTCCATTCATTAATACATTCATTCAACCTTTCCCCAGCAGAAGGGACTGTTCATTCATTGATACATTCATTCACCTTGCCCGGGCGGAAGGAACCGTGTTCATTCATTGATACATTCATTCATCTTGCCCCAGCAAAGGGACAGTGTTCATTCATTTCCTGGCCAAGGAACCCATACACCTATATAAACCCCGAGACTAAAATCCTAAATGCGGAGACCGGGAAAGACCAGGAGAGAAACGGAGAGAGCTTTTCTCTCCCCGCTTGAGTTCTCTCTCTCTACCAGGAGCTTTAGTGTTTTTTGTATTCTTTTCTGTAAATAAATTCTGTCTTACCACTGATCTGTGGTCCGCGGATTTATTCGTCAAATCACCGAGACCAAGAACCTGAAATTCCTGTATCATTGGCTGCTGTGAATAATGCTGCAGTGAACACAGGGGTGTAGATTATCTTTACAAGGTGCACTCTTTTCTTCCTGCACTCCTTTCCACGAACACCTTGCAATTTCATTTCCTTTGGGTAGACACCCAGAAGAGGGATTGCCGGGCCACGTGGTAGTTCTATTCTAAATGTCTTTGGGAAACTCCACACCATTTTCTGCAATGGTTAGCAACACCAATCTACATTCCTACCAACAATAAACAGGCTTCCCTTTTCTCCATTCCCTCCTCAACATTTGTTATCCTTTGACTTTTTGATAATAGTCATCCTAATGTGAGTAAGATGATATATCATAGTGATTTTGATTTGTATTTCCCTAATTATTAATGGTGTTGAGCCCTCTTTCATACATCTGTTGATCATTTTTACCTCTTCTTTAGAGAAATGTCTGTTCAGTTCCTGTACCCATTTTTTAATTGGGTTCTTTGTTTTTCAAGAATTGGGTTGTATGAGTTCCTTATAAAGTTTGAATATTAACCCCTTTCATTAAGTTTTAAACCACACGCACACATTTAGTAGCTCACAATGTCTGTGGGTCAGGAATTCTGGCTTGCTTTAGTTGTGTCTGCTGCTTCGTTGTCACTTACATGGCTACAATCAAGTTGTTAGTCATGGCTGAGTTCTCACCTGAAGCTTAAGAGAGGAAGGAGCCATTTCCAAATTCACATGGATGCTGGTAGGATGCAGTTCTTTACAACAATTTGGAATGAGAGCCTTAGTTCCCTAATGACTATTGGCAAAAGGTCATCCTCAATTCCTTCCCCATGGGAATTCTCTATATGAAAGTTGAACTTACCCCTTATCATATATATAGTTTGAAAGTATTTTTTCCCAGTCTGTAGACTGCTTGTTTCATTTTGTTGATTCCTTTGCTGTGCAGACACTTTTTAGTTTGATATAGTCTGATTTGTTCATTTTTGTTTTTATAGCCTGGGCTTTGGGTCATATACAAAAACTTTCCCAAGACCAATGTCCAGGAGATTCTTTCCCTCTGTTATTTTCCAGGAATTTTATAGTTTCAGGTCTTACATTTAGGTCTCATATCTATTTTTCTAAACTCCTAATTTTCGGTCCTCTGTAGCTATAGGTTCCACAAAAATGGATTAAACCAATTGCAATTGAAAATATTTGGGGAAAAAATGGAAGATTGTATCAGTACTGAATGTGTACAGACTTTTTTCTTGTCATTTCCTAAACAATACGGTATAACTATTTCCATAGTATTCACATTGTGTTGTCTTAGGTACTGTAATTTATCTAGAGAGGATTTCAAGTACAATTATCCCTTGGCATATAACAGGAATTGGTCCCACGACCCCTGTTTATACCAAAGCCACGCGTACTCAAGTTCCCCAGTCTGCCTTGTGAAAACCACATACATGAAAAGTTGGTCCTCCATTTACTCAGGGTTTGTATTCCTTCATACTGTATTTTCTATCCATGTTTGGGTGAAAAAAAATCCATTTATAAGTAGACTCATGCAGTTCAAGCCCACATTGTTCAAGGATCAACTATATGCAGAAGGATATGCATAAGTTATAAACAAATACTTTGCCATTTTATATGAGGAACTTAAGCATTTGTGGATTTTGGCATCTATGAGAGATCCTGGAATCACTCCCTCATGGATACTGAGGGACAACTGGTATCCTGAGGGACAAGAGGTCTCTTGATGCCTCTATCGAAATGTCAATTTAAGCATCTTGTTTTGTGCATAGGTCTATTTTCTCGCTTAACATGAAGTTCCTTGAGGGCACAGACTGTGTCTCAGCCATCCCGGTGTCCCCTGTAGCACCTATTATACTGCAGTACATGTAGCCAATTGTAAATGTCCATGAATGAGGGATATAGAGAGAAAACTATGTTTCCAGGTATTTATAATACTTAAGAAATGGTTTCATTGATCATCAGTGCCTACTGATGAGGACATATTGGCTTCTTATAGAAGAAGCCATTTCTAATTACCATTTACCAGTAAATTGATTCATTCATCCATTCTTTGAACAAGCCTACTCATGCATCATGCTGTTTGCTAAGAGGATATTAGCAAAGGAGAGTACCTTCAGATTTTTCTCACTTCAAGAAACTCTTCTTGAGCTCCCAGCCACAGACCTAACAGTGACTAATGATATAACTTTGGAAAAGCAGCATGGTAACATACCTGAAGGAGCATAGCAGTGTTGTCCATGGGATCCATCCTTCCACAAAATTAAGTTCAACCATGTGACTTTCCTACTTAAAACCTTCAATAGCTTCCCATCCCGCTTGGAATAGCAGCCACCTATGCCATAGATTATGTTGTCTTGGCACTTTGCAACCTCATGTCCCACTGCACCACTGTCCCACTCTCCTTTCCAGGAATACTTTGCAATTTATAAGTGAAGCCAAGTAAGCTATCACCTCACTGCTGATGTGCCCCTGCCCAGGGCCCTTTTCCATCATTTCATTCATACCTCAGCTCAAATATTTCCTCATTAGATATTTTTTTCTTGAAACACTAGCTAAAAAAGCAATCCCTACACAAGAGAAAAACTCAGTTCAACTCAAGTTTAGGGGACAGATAAAGGGTAGAAGGGATAGAGGAGGGGTGAGGGGGATTGGTGTGCTCCCACAAAATGGGCACAATGTAAGGGTACATGGCACACCTCCTGGGTGCAAGACACAACTACAACAGAGATTTTTACCTAACAAATGCAAACATTGTAACCTAACCATTTATACCCTCATATTAATCTGAGATAAAAATAATAACTGAAAAAATAAAAGTAAAAAAGCAATCCC